>JACEEZ010010106.1:179461-300469 GCA_016584305.1 Chionoecetes opilio | reverse complement strand
ATTCCTGAAAAACCCCCACATGTTGTTCTCCATTCACAACTTGTCAATAGCAGGTGAATCCCTTTGCAAACCGACATTGCACGCATGCTAGAGAAACACGATAGCACATTCGCGTCATCACAACATTGTGCAAAGCAAGTTAAGCTTCCTCTGGATGCCAATCCTGGAAGTGCCAACCAACAAGAAGGTGTAAAAATCTGCAGATAAGAAACGATCCTCTCAGTACCAACATACAGAGGACTAGCAATAACCGGTACCTCAAGACTGCCTTGGGAGCCTCTGAAGCAGTAAAAATATGTCAACTTGAGTGTTGTGAAATGGGAAACGGCCCAAGATCTCTAGCAAATAAGAGACTTACCGTGTGCAGTGTGCTCGGAACCTCAAGAGGGAAAAAGTTGTTCCCGTTTCAAAAACCATATAAGTGACATTACATTTTTTCGAAAAGCTTACACCATGAGAGTTAGGAATAATGAGGGGAGAAATTTCGTCAGTGTAGTGACATGGTCTTCCCAGGCTTAGGGATCGGGATCACCACCGCCACACCCCAGCTACTTGGGAAGGTTCCTTCAATCCATATTCTATTATAGATGCTCAACAAGAAATCTAGAGCCTCATCTCTTAGATGACAGAGCATCGCATATGGTATATCATCTTGGCCCGGGGAAGTGTCAGCGCAAACCTTCATGGCTTGACAAAGCTCACGAGGTGTAAAAAGAACATTGTAAGATTCCCCGCCGCTAGATGAAAAATCTATGCCTCTCTGTTCGTGTCGCAGTCTCTCCCTAGCACTTGGAGACGCAAGGTCTGTCTGCGCCACTGATACAAAATGGGAAGCAAATTCCTCTGCTACAGTCAAGGGATCTGCCATAGGGTCTCCATTAATCGATAGAACTGGAGGGGAGGATGGGATAAACTTCCCCTTCATTTTTCTCACTCTTTGCCAAACCTTGGACACCGGGGTAGATGCACAGATCGAACTTATATAAGCCCTCCAAGAGGAGTGACGAGCCTCCTTCATTACCCGACGGTATCGAGCTCTTGACCTGTGAAAAGATATTTTAAGGTCTACTGAAGTTGGCCGCGATATGTATTGCGCCTCAGCACGGCGGGAGTGACTCCTCGCTGCCGTACAGTCCTGATTCCACCACGGAACAGGCCGGCGGGAGAAAGAGCCAGAAGTGCGGGGGATGCTCAGCGAGGCTGCAAAATGGATTCGAGACACAAAGTAATCAACGGCCTCATCTATTGTCTGAAAGTTATCTATATGTTGTTCAAAAACACAAGCCTTTTGAAAGCCCTCCCAGTCTGCACGAGAGAGGCACCATTTTGGGAGACATCGGGAAGGGGGCGATGACACTGCTCTTAGTAGTATGGGATAATGGTCACTCCCTCGAAGAGAATCGGCCACCTCCCATGAGAAGTCGAGGGCGACCTGTGGACTGCAGAGTGATAGGTCAATAGCAGTCAATGTTCCCGTCTGCGAATGGAAATGTGTAGGTTCTCCTGTGTTTAATATATTTAGGTTGTTGCCATCGATAAAAGTTATGAGAGAATCACCGCGACGATTTCTGGTGGAATCTCCCCACAGAAAATGCCGCCCATTCATGTCTCCGAGGAGAAAAAATGGACGGGGAAGCTGGCGGATAAGATCCTCAAGATCTTGGAGAGGTATGTCGTCATTTGGAGGTAGATATATTGAGCAGACAGTGTAGGTCTTGTGCAGATGGATACGACCTGCTACAGCCTGCAAGGGTGATTGCAGCGGGATGACAGAGAAGGGGACATCCCGACGATGGTAAAGGCCACAACCACCACTAAAGCCACCACCTGCTGGAGGTGGTGTGTGTACAGGATAAAACCTGTCGGGCAGAGACACCTTCCCTGCCCTACCATTGTCTCTTGTAAACAGATAACAACTGGGTCCAACTCGTTGATGAGAAGGACCAGTTCTTCCCAGTTTGCACGTAATCCACGAATATTCCATTGGAGGATTGAAGACATTATTTTTGTTGGTGATGATGCTGCAGTAGAAGCCTTACGGCTTGTAGACGCTGCGGTATTTGAAAGTCCAGCATCTTTTTTCTTTATTGTAGAAGATGGTAAACTACTTTTCCTTACTTTTCCAGATGTTGATTGGCGTTTGTGTATATCTGGTGGTGTAATTGGGATCCTCACACGAGGTCCCGCAGCAGTAGTAGATACCGTATGTCCCACCAAGGATGCTGAGTTATTGTCAGAAGCTTTACTAGTTTTACTAATAGCTCCCGTCGAGGCTCTTGAAAATTGCTATTAGCATGGCTATCAACTACTTGGGTGTCCATATGTTGTGAATCACCTTCGCCATCAGCGTGATGTATAGCTGTGTCGCTAGCCGCTTCAGTGGTGGTAACAGCGGCATTGATATTGGGAGTCATGACAGTACTCTCACAACTATCAGTAGTTGTAGCTTTACTCAATTCCATCCCCTCCTGCTCACCATTAGAGATTTTAGCCGGAGGGACGCCCACTGACTCTAAGGACTCAGTGGAACTGCGAGTTCGCTTCTGAGATTCCTTTGTAGGTTGGTTTTTTGGGATCCTCTTAAAGGAGGAGTCACTGTTGTTATATTTTTCGTGTGCGACATGCACTACACGAGAGGTGGACGGAGGCTCATTATGAGAGGAGTCAGCAGACTCCACAGAATCGCAGGTCAATAGCGAGAACTTATTATGCACTTGGATGGATTGATTAGGTTTAGGATAATGTGGTGGAGGAATTGTGGCAGGCTGATTAGGAGTCTTAGTTGATGATGCAGCTGCCATCGCGGATGCGTAGGTCCTGTTTCCTCCCCTGCCTGCTTGTCTGTGAGAAAGTTCTCTTCTGGCGCTCCCAAGACTGATAAATTGGGAGTTGGCCAAATGTAGGATGTCTTCTTCTAATTTGTATGTCCCACACTGTCGAGAACTCGGTGGGTGACCATCACGGCAGTGGAAGCAGTAGGGGGTTGACTTACAGTCAGCTGTGTCATGGGAATCCAACGCCGAGCAGCGACCACAGCGAGGAGGGGATTTACAGAATTCTTGCCGTGGCCAAAGCTGTAGCACGCATAGCACTGCATAGGGCGGTCGTTAAAGGCTTTTATCCTTAAAGTCTGGGGACCGATCCTGATGTAATCGGGGAGACTTGATCCGTAGAATGTGAAAACGATCATGTTTTTGCTCCCTCTGACCTTTGAGACCTTCTGAACTCTATTCGGGCACATGTTTAGTATTTCTTCCTCCGAGAATTCATATAGGTCGTAGTTGTAGACTACGCCTTTGCTGTAATTAAACTTTGGATGAGGTTTGATGGATTCAAAAATGCTGTCAGAGGTGATGGGCATGTGAAGGAGCATCCGAGCCTGAGTAAGGTCCTTGGCTCGGATCAAAACTCCTCTGCCATACTTTTTCAGGTGGCCTTCTGGGATTTTTCCAATTTTTTTTTCCAAAAATCGCGCCGCATGGAAAAAGTTGCCTCCACTTTCCTTGTAATAGGCCACGTACCAACAAGGGGTAGGGCTTTGGCGGACCGTTGGTGTCGATTTGTATGTCCTGGAGGTGTTAGGAACGTAGTCCGCAGGCCTTCTGCAACATTAACAGAGCGAGACGTTCGGCTTCTGTAATGTTTTCTCACCATTTCCAATTTTTGGTGGCTTCCTCATGAGTAGATGTTGCGTCCGTCTTCTGTAGCAAAAATGATTAGCCCCTGATTTGTGGTGGTCGTCGCCATCGTACATAATACGGAATGTGGCGAGCCACACCATATGCCATGAAAATACATGTATTGCTCTGTATACAAAGCCTGGGAAAAATAAAACACGTTTGGGACAGAACAAGGTGTCCAACGTAGCATTGCCCCCTTATGGGGCAAGCACGTCTCTCAATCCCTGTCTCCGTCCCCTTGGAGTAGGGGACCGCCAGACCGGGGAGCTGAGGTATGAAGGGGCGGCGCACCGCTTTCGTGCCCACTTTCGCGCCTGGAAAGCGCCAGGATGGCAATGAGAGAGGATCCAGTGGGAGATGTCGAGGACAAGCGGACGTCAGGGAGAGAGGCAAGGACGGGGTTAAATTATTAAGACACTATTCAAGACAAAACTATTTCAATTACCAAACGACCACCCACCACGGAGCCCAACGAGGGGAAGCGTCTGTTGTGGAAGGACCTCACCCAACATCTCCAGGGGTAGCGGGGAAGTATACCGCTTTAGCTGCCTGGTGTCAGCCGCCGGGACCGTTGGCGGTGCCCACCAGGCAAACCTCCGCTTGGTGCTTGGCCCTAGCCAACCGCATGACCAGCCGATGATCCCCCAGAATGGGCACACTGGCCCTCCCGTTTTTTAAAAAAAAAAAACACCCCAACCCACCACGCCCCCTACCCAAGGAGCCGTGTTGTGGTTGGTTGCCCACTTCAACGAAGGGAACTACAACCCGCCCCGCCCCCGCGGGTGGAAAAACTCTCAACTTCCTATCCCCAGATAGAGGGCCGCGCGGGGAATATACTGTAAACGAAACGCCAAACGCGCACGGCAAATACGTAGGAGCGGAGGTGTGAAAAAAGTTTAAAAGGAAGTAAGATAAAGCGTGAAGACGGGAAACGTGAAAGAGGGGGAGGGAAGGGTCTCATCGGGCCTAGAAATCGCCCCTACAGAATAAAGAAAAGGAGAGAAAGGGGGAGGAATTATAAAGGGCGACATCACCGGAAGGCCTCCACCTCCACAGTGACGAGGGGTAGCGCTTTGTCCGACGAGGCCGACGGCCACCGAATCCAACAATGGCCAGGCAGGCCGCCAAAGTAGGTGGCGCCGTCGACCGCCCACGCTTTCAAGCCTCGCAACCGACAAGGTGAACTTTCCGCCACAGCGGGGGTGGTACGAGTGAGATCGTCAGCAAATCAGGTACATAGGCAGGGACAAACATACGTAGAACGAGGTGTTTTTAAATTCTCGTGACTACCTTCCCAATCCTCCTTCCCTGTCACCCATCTGTATCTCATAATTGTTGGTTTCGCCCAGATTGGGTAGATTGATTAGATACTTGTGCCCAGTGGTCACTCAGAGAGTTCTGGGATGCGGAGACTTTGTTAATAAGTCACTGTCATTTACTATTAGGGTGAGTCTCCCTCCCTCTTATGCGAGTAGGTTGTGACTCACCATGCAGTTGCAGTTCCTCAAAAGTCCTCCAGGTCTGGGCGATGTGGCGACCACGATGATTACCTGCCGCTGCCACTCCAAGGCTCCAACAGTGGAGGGATAAGCGTTTACGTCTCCACTCAGTACCATTAATCATCCTTGGTTGTTTTCTAGGTAGGCAGCAGGACGAGGTGTGATCTTTGTCTGCAGTAACATTACATAAGTCCACCTTGATAGATTATCAAAGTGTAACATGACGAATAACTGTAGAAAACCGAGCCCAGCTGTTCCCCGAAGTGTGGAGGGGAAAGTGTCAGGGTGGCGGGGGGTCCTTCCCGACCCCCCAGCCCTCGATGAGATGCGATGAGATGAGATGAGCCCTCGTGATCCTCTCTGGTGGAAATGTTGGTCGAAGATTTGGTAGTTTTCAAACCTCATGTTGGACGCGTCACTGACCAACGTCTCATGTAGGAGGATGACAGCCTGGTTTGTTCAGTTGGCATGAATGTACTGCAGTAAGGTGGATGCCTTGCTGACCGTGCAAAATTAAATGCCGAAAACGCTAACTATTTGTATGTGACTGTCCTTGATGGCATGTTTGTCTGTGGTTGACTTCGTTGTGAGGGGCGAGTGGGGCCTGATCGTGGATCACCTGATCCAGGTGATCCGCCGCTGTTACATTTTCTGGGGGAATCCGGCCCGCGGATTACGGAAGGGCCTTCCCGGGATGGGGGGGTGGGGGAGGCATCCGTGTCCATTGCCCATACCGGCGTCCTCCTAGGCGTGGATATTCCATTGCATGACTGTTAACTTCATGTACTATTGCCCTCTCGGCCTTTGCCACAAGCCCCAGAACAAGTTTGGAGAAGTGGCAAAATTGGTCCCCTGGAAAATCACTTTTGACAGTTCATGGACTTGCTAATCCCGTACAGGAGGTACGTACGAGGATTCCAGGAGGCCCCGAGCCCTGGCTCGAGTTTTACGGTAGTTTTGTTGTTGTTGTATTTTGTTATTTTCCTTATTATTATTTTTGTTATTATTATTATTATTATTGTTATTATTATTATTATTATTATTAATATATTATTCGTATATATGTGTTCTTATTATTATTAATTGAGAGAAAAAAAAAGGGGGACAGAACTCTCTCTCTCTCTCTCTCTCTCTCTCCTCTCCCTTTTCTCTTTTCTCTCTCCTCTCTCTCTTCTCTCTCTCTCTCTCTCTCTCTCTCTCTCTCTCTCTCTCTCTCTCTCTCTCTCTCTTCTCTCTCTCTCTCTCCTTCGCCACTCTCTCTCTCTTCATTTATATTTATAACAAAATCTTTTATTTATTCCCCTTGTCTCTGTAAAACCGGTATCAGCCTTTTTTTTTTTTTTTTTTTTTTTTTTTTTTTTTTTTTTTTAATACATCACAAGGAAACTGGCCCAAAGGGGACACCAAAAATGGGTAACACAAAGCCCCCTTTGTGCCAGTCCCTATAAAAAAGACAGTAAGAGAATAAAATAAAAACAGAGGGTAGGCCAATTTAGTTCGGCAGGTGTCTTGTTAATCTTCTTTTGAAAAGATTTAAGTCATAGGAAAGTGGAAAATAGAAACGGGAAGAGAGTTCCAGAGTTTACCAGTGAAAGGGATGAAAGGGTAAAGATACTGATTAACTCTTCATTAGGAAGATGGACAAATAGAATGAGAATGAGTAGAAA
Source organism: Chionoecetes opilio (assembly GCA_016584305.1). Taxonomy (NCBI): domain Eukaryota; kingdom Metazoa; phylum Arthropoda; class Malacostraca; order Decapoda; family Majidae; genus Chionoecetes; species Chionoecetes opilio. The sequence goes on along the minus strand of JACEEZ010010106.1, from coordinate 293,623 downwards.
GTCTTGGGGCAGCGAGGCCGCGGGAGTGGGGGAGGCTTTGCAGTTAGCAAGTTCAGAGGAGCAGTGAGCATGAAAATAACGATTAGAAAGAGAGCAGGAGAAGAAACATTGCGGCGGTGATTTAAAGATTGAAGACAGTCAGCCAGAGGAGAAGGCGTTGATGAGACGAAAAGCTTTTGACTCAACCCTGTTTAAGAGAGCTGTATGAGTGGATCCTCCCCAAACATTGAGGGCATACTCCATACATGGGCGGATAAGGCCCCTGTAGAGAGCAAGGGAATTGGAGGGAGAGAAAAAAAAGGACGCAGACGCCACAGGGACACCTAACTTCTTAAAAAGCTGTTTTAGCAAGAGATGAGATGTGAGATTTTCCAGTTCAGATTTTTTTGTAAAGGATAGTCCTAAGAATGTTTCATTGTAGAAGAAGGAGACAGTTGAAGTGTCATTGAAGAAGAGAGGATAGTTATCTGGTAGGTTTTGTCTAGTAGATAGGGGAAGAAATTGGGTTTTGAGGTTTTGAACAAAATAAGGGTTGCTTTGCCCCAATCAAAAATTATAGAAAGATCAGGAAGTTAGGGGGCTCGGTGGCATCTCTCCGTGAATCACTTCGTTGCTGTTGAGTTGGACGTTTAATAAACGACGTTGAAAAAAGCAGGGTAAATCATCAGCGTAGGAGTGGATAGGGCTTTGAGTTTGACTTAGAAGATCTTAATGAATAAACTAAAGAGAGTGGGTGATAGGACAGAACCCCGGGGAACACCCATTGATAAAATTGGAGAAGAACAATGTCCGTCTACAGTAGCTGCAAAANTATGCGGTGGACATACCGGACGGCTGACTTCAGAACGAGGCGGTGTTCCATGTCCCAATCCTCAGTAGAAACCTGATACGCGGCGGTGATAAAACTAGGTACGGACGGACCTTACTTTGGGAAGCCAAGCATATGGGTGGTCCATCGCTCTGAAATTTCTCCCTAAGAACCGTATGGTACTTGTATCTGGATGTATTATCATCCGGTTCGCTTTTAAAGACGCTAAACTCAATAATCCGTCTGAGGGCAACGTAAAATTAGAAGCCACGTAAAGTCCAAACGAATAGTAGACGTACTTTTTCCCAACATAACGTTAGGCGAACAACTATTAATATAATGAGAGGGTCGTTAGTAATTCCCATTAGATTGACATCGTCGGTTTTAATGGGAGCGTCACACGAATATTTCCAAAAAATTCGAAAATATTCGAATAAATGCATGTGTAGTTGAACACTTGAGCAAGCTTGTGACAAAGTATTATAAGAAGCAGAAAAATTGAAAGAGTTGTGGCAGATTTTCACCCCCCCTCGCCCCGAAAAATATCTGTAAAAAAAATGTGTATGATATTCACTGGCATAGGCAAACTGGCACCTCTCAGTCCCTCTCTGTGAGACAGAGGGTCGTCTCAAGGCCTCAGTAGTGAGGGAGTAGAGGAGAAGCCGGGTGTCGCTGCTCGTCTCGCAGCCTTCCACCATTCCTGCTCCCTCCAGACCATTTACCATTTATTCAGCGCAAGATTGATCTACCTCACGCTCTCTACCTCCACCACCACCATGCCGAGGACATCAAGGCATAAAGTGGCTCAGACAGAGAGAATGCTGGCTGTAGTTCAGCAAACTGTCCATGGGCCGTCTGACAGCTAGCACCCTTTTGTGCTAGTACCTTTTGCAAAAGGGAGAAACAGATACCAGCTATATCATATAACACTTCAAGAGTGATAGAGAGCGTGGCTGCAAGAGTAAACAAACAAACCAGCATATGCTCAGATTCACTGAGCCTCGAGGTTTAAAGGACGCGCGGCTTTTTAAACCGCGCGCCTTTAAACCTCTACTGAAAAATTTGCTTTTTTTTTCTAGTTTTCCTTTAATAATTTCGCCACTATTGTACCGAATTAAATAAATATTATATCATTTGAAAGAGGAATGAAGATGTGATTTTTTCATCTTAAGTTTTTTTTTCTTCAAATCGGGTAAATATTTGCAAATAATAGCAAATACATTTACGAGCTCCAAAAAAATACAAAACTTTCTAAACATTTAATGTGTTTGAATGAAATTCAAAATTCTTAAAAGATGAATCGTTTGGATATTTTGTCATTCATATTTGGTAATTTTTTCATCAGTGCAAGTCATTGGATAAGAACGTTATTAGGAGTTTATTTTTTTTTTTTAGATAGTTTTTATTTTTTGTTTTCAGTTATGTATCGAGCTATAGATCTGAAAATGAGCTAGGATTATTTCGACATTAGCATACTTTTGACAAAAAAATAATGACAATCCACTGATAGTTGAAAATTGGTGTGACGTTCCCCTTAAGGGGAGGGGTAAGCATTCAGGTAATCATATAGAAGGAATGGTTGAAATTTTATGAAACTTTAACACAATGTTGGAACTATTAGAAAACTGCTTCAAACCAAAAATCAAGAAATATTGATGAAATTTTCTTTTCTTCTATAATTTTGTTTTGTTTAAACGTACATTCTTCAAGCTGTCTCTCCTCCTTCAGTTTGCTACTAATGCTTATTTTAAAGTTCATTTTAAGAGGAAGTTTATTTCTATTAATTTGGTTGCCGGAATTTGAATTTTTTAATAGTTTTGAAGATATATATAATTTTCGAAGAAAATTAAACAACAACAACAACAACAAGATGTCATTTGATTTGATTAAGACATTTTTTTCATATATAAATATTTTAGCAAGATGGATCCTTCTTTATCATACTGATCAAAACAAATTTAGAAAATTTAACATTGATTAAAAATTGAGCAACTAGATTCTTATAGAAGTATTGGAAACCAGTCAAAAAGTAATTATGAGACAACGGTCCTCAAAGATTGGCTACAAATTACTCCTATAACAATCCATTTAACATAAATTCCTACTTTGTAAGTTATATACCTCTTATAATAGATATTCCAATAAAACAAACAGATCAGAAATTGATCAATAAATAAATAAGATACAGCATTTTGAATGCAAGTATCCAGAGCAATTCTTGGCGGCGATTTTAGCGGCGATGAGCCTTTTCATCTAATAGACCAAATATAAATAATAAAACCTACATATCAGGGCCTTCCTTGAAGGCCTTGCCTTTGTTCAAAGTCTTCCACACTTATCCAGGGGGTGGTTTGAGAAGCGCATTTTTTCACCCAGAGTTTCCCCAGTAGAGTAGGCCTACACTCTTGTGGTTGCTGTCATATATACAGCAACCACAACTTTTTTCTTCAGATAAAATAACAAGATAACTAAAAAAAATAATGGAAAACTAAATTTGTATTAGATGATATGGCAACACTCCCTGACGTCTGAGCCCTTTAAACGCGCGTAGGGCATTTACAATACGCGCGAAATTTGGGTGGTGTTTCAGCTGTCTGAAGATGCCAAAACCTAATTTTAGTTTTTTTCATGAAATTCCGCTTCTGAATACTTACCTCTCCCCTTAATTAATAGGCCATCGGCTGCCACGTGACGCGCGCTTTAGTGCAAATTAGGCCTTTTCGGACAGCACCTTAACAGCTGCGCCTGTGTCTTACCGCGAACGATGTTCTCACGGAGGATCCTAATCTGGTTGGTAGAGGCAAAATATTGGCTTGACTGCAAGCGGTTACTAAAGATGAGAGAATTTCAATGTCATCCAACCGAGTTGCAGTATTATCAATCATACCAGTTGCTTTTGCTAGCCTGGTCTGCGTTATACGGGGCGGGCGGCATCCCCCGACTGTGAGTTACCGGGACTCTGTCTCAGTAGTCCTTAAATTTGAAACGGTATTGTAGTTTTCCGTAGAGTGTCCGTAGTGGATCATCATCATGGATAACACAGTAGGAAGGATTACGTATCGCAACCGCAGGGAACAGCAGTGTTACCAGAACAAGTATTTCCAGTCTTACGGGATTACGGTTAGAAGTCGTCTGTTTAAACGTGCGCGATCATGTGTACCAGTAGAGGTTCTGTTTCCGTCTCTTGAAGCAGGTAATTGCCCTGAGGCAGCTTCAAGTTTCCTTTGGCGGCGACAATCTTTAATGTTGACATAACACTGATTTGCAGTGTGCCCTTCTCGTTGACAATAATGGCATGTCAAGATAGATATTTGATGAGGACTAGGTATGGCTGCAACGGCCGCATAAGATACATATATATCCCTACTGGCTACATCAGGCTTAGTAGTGGCTACAGATGACACAGTCGTGCGTAATTCGCCATCCTTCTCTTCTATTTTGGTTTTTTATTTTAATACAAATTCATGGAGTACTTCTTGGGGACTATAATTAAGAGACAGATTTTTTTCGGAAGTTGCCTCTTAGCAACATTATAATAATATATGCAAAGTATTCAAGGAATTTGCGATTGTTACTAAGATAAATGTTATCTCCCTGGGTCCAGCCATTCCCCTTTAAATAATGGATGAAATCTACATACATTCGGTTAGCTTCCACCTGTGCATCTAACAAATAAGTGGCAGCAGCACCGCTTAGCAAAGTTTCAACAGCTAAATTCACTCCTTTCACTAAACTGTGCTTGTACGTAGGTTTGGGTAAGGGCTTGGTAATGGTCGCGGTCATTTAGGAACATAAACAACGCGACCTTTTCTTCCTCTCGTCAGCTCACAGTATTTTCTCGCTCCTCGTTTTCTCTCACAAGCTCGCTCAATGTCTCGTTCCACAATTTATCGTCTTGTATCAAAAAGTTCAGTGCACTTAACCTGGGTTTGATTATCACAGTAATTTTACTAGAATATTTTCGTCTCACCGTAAGCCGCCAGATATGTTACCCCTCGTGGTGTCACTAATAGTTCAAAGATGTAGAAGATAACACATACTTGTTTTTGGGCAAGTGGTGGAGACGTGGGCTGAGCGGCAGACTAATTGATACCACAGTTTCTTTTTATAATATATGTATTATACACTTAATCACTTATATCAGTTCACAGAGGATATCGTTATAAATTGGAAACGTTTTGAACGTCTGGAAGGAGATTTCAAAGTGCACTGTCCACCCACACACCAAACGCAACAAGTATATACACGGCTGAGGTCTGTCTCTGTCTAAAGTACCCAGCAGGCGGAGCGGCTCAGGCCGGAAGTGACAGTTTAGGGTGTGGCCAGGGTGGTGTGGTGTCCACCAGGGTGCAGTAGTGGCTGGTGACGTGGCAAGGGCGTGACACATTATACAAGGCAGTCTGGAATCATCTATCTTCAAATATAAGGATATGTTAGTATAAAAGCATACATGCATAAAATAAACATATAGATCCTAACTTACCTATAATGCCAATATATATATATATATATATATATATATATATATATATATATATATTATATATATATATATATATATATATATATTCCTTGGTTTGTAAATTATTCTGCTAGATTTACAAATAGTCAATATACAATATCATGTTCGTAAACAACAAAAATAACTGATCTGCTTAATTATAAAATTTTGTTCACCTCCACAGAAAACACCACTTGGGAAGATATTCTACGGGGGGCGCCACCTATTCAATACTCTACTTTGAGTGGCCCTTCGTTCCTTAACGCCTCTTCTCATACACGTGACGTGGTAGCTGGTGGTACAGGCAAGCTGCAATGTGGTGTGAGGAATCTACACAACTACACGGTACGGTGGAAGACTTAAGAAATAGAAAATATGATTAAGTGATTGGAGAGGGGACAGGAACAATGGTATAGTACAGTTGATCCCCGAATATCAAGGCATCGAGATTACCGGATTTACATATTCGCGGAATGTTACAAATAAATATCATAACATAAATAACAAATACATAAACAACACTCCAGTAATGAGAGATTACCGCTGATTCATTTAAATTCCCACCTTAAGCCGTGAACAGTAGCTATTACTTAGGCCCGGTTTACACGTTTCGACTTTTCGCCGTGCGCCGCCCCGGACGCATATTCTCGTTTTCTGGAAGAGTATGTGGCGTTTACGCTTGAACACGTCAGGATAGGTTACGAATAGGGAAGGCTAAGTCATCCAGGTCTACTGAATGGAAACTTTGTGTGGGAATCACAATGAGGGTATTTTCGAGAAAATCCTATGGTTAGTTTCATAGCTAAAGCTAAGCGTCTTCATTCGGAAACCACATAATCACATAGAGAACGGGAATATGCGTCCCGGACAAGACGTCGTGAATGCATATAACCATAGGTATCTATGGACGCGTTCACACGTGTCGACCGAGATCGTGCACGGCGGAATGTCCTTCACGGCCGCCGTGGTCACCAAGACGCCCTATTAAAAAATTCACGGCGTAATGCCATGGACCGCGTGAAAAGTACATAGCACTCTATTGACTCGACGCATTCACACGTGCCGACCTTTCGCAGTCTTTGACTCGCCAGCGACGCTACTCTCCAGCATTCAGTATCATAATTGTGTGTATATATGAATGAAGGTTAAGGAGAGCTGCTTGCGTTTCTGCTCACAGAGCTTTGGCTCACACATTATAATTGTGTGTATATAAACATAATATAGAAATAGGTAAAGGCACCGCCTTTTCTGTCCCAATTTCAACCAAACCCAGAGAGAGAGAGAGAGAGAGAGTTTTAAATACGGTGTTATTTGTACAAAGCCATTCGGATTGTCTTTCTAAGCATTATACTTTAATATATATACTAATAAAATTATACTTGATTTATTGATTGATACTTGATTATACTAAATTTTTGGAAATTCTACTTTATTATTAATAATTATAATTATAAAAATGGTTATTTTGATACTAATAATAATATTAGTAATAACAAAACAAAAATAATGATAGCAATAACAATAATAATGATGATAATGATAACAATAATAAGCAATGCTAATAATAAAAAAACCATTATGATAATATAATATTGCATAAAAGTCCTGGAGTACAGTGGCTATTTTAATAGCCACTTTGTTTTTCAAATTTTTTATCCTCTTCGTATTCTTCCTCCTTCTCCTCCAGTATTACACACACACACACACACACATGGGTCTGAATATTGATTAGTGATTCACTGAGGTACTGTACATGATGGCTGGATAGAGAGAGAGAGAGAGAGAGAGAGAGAGAGAGAGAGAGAGAGAGAGAGAGAGAGAGAGAGAGAGAGAGAGAGAGAGAGAGAAAAGAAAAAAACTCGAAATAATATGGAACTGATTTAAAGAGGAAATATTTGGGATGAGAGAGAGAGTCACTCACTCACTCGCCTAAATCTGTTGGTCTGGTGTTGGGGCCGTTCACGGGTAGCAGCGGGCTGTCACTTGTAGAAAATCACTGTAAAGGTTGCAGTGATTACGTAGTGGTAACACAGATAATTGAAATTGTAGCAAAATTTGATGAGTATATTCTTGTTTCCCCTATTTCTAAATAGTATATTAATTATACATTTTTACTCATCTCTTAGCATCCTTAAATTTCAATAATTTATGGCTAAAACTCTTGAAGGCTAGAAATATCCGCATCCGCATCCGTAAATATTGATACTATATATCCGCATCAACATCCGTAAATATTGATACTATATATCCGCATCAACATCCGTAAATATTGATACTATATATCCGCATCAACATCCGCATCTGCAAATAGTAAAAATCGACATCCGGTCCTCCTCTAATATCAACATATGATGATAGATACAGCAAGTGGTCCTGAATATCCATGATGAGAGAATGGAGCCAACTGACGGTAAGGCTGCGCCGTGGTCGTATCCTGTGACTCACGGCGGTGAAAAGTCCTGCATACCACGGAGCGCTCTCCACGGACACTACACGATGTCTTATTATCCGGGACGGCGCACGGCGAAAAGTCGATACGTGTAAACCGGGCCTAAGTTATATTAAACTTAAATTTACCTGAAAATTGTAAAAAAAAANTGCCGAAAGGGTGGGAATTACATGACTACCAATTACCGTGGCTTTAACATTTCCACATTTCGTGGGTCAGTACTGTTGTCTGAATATCGGTGGTAGGCTAGGTATCCGCAGAGTCTCAGGCGTGACTCGCTTCAGAACGAGGCGGTGTTCCATGCCCAATCCATCAGTAGAAACCTGATACGCGGCGGTGATAAACACTAGGTACGGACGGACCTTACTTTGGGAAGCCAAGCATATGGGTTGGTCCATCGCTCTGAAATTTCTCCCTAAGAACCGTATGGTACTTGTATCTGGATGTATTATCATCCGGTTCGCTTTTAAAGACGCTAAACTCAATAATCCGTCTGAGGGCAACGTAAAATTAGAAGCCACGTAAAAGTCCAAACGAATAGTAGACGTACTTTTTCCCAACATAACGGTTAGGCGAACAACTATTAATATAATGAGAGGGTCGTTAGTAATTCCCATTAGATTGACATCGTTCGGTTTAATGGGAGCGTCACACGAATATTTCCAAAAAATTCGAAATATTCGAATAAAATGCATGTGTAGTTGAACACTTGAGCAAGCTTGTGACAAAGTATTATAAAGAAAGCAGAAAAATTGAAAGAGTTGTGGCAGATTTTCACCCCCCCTCGCCCCCGAAAATATCTGTAAAGAAAATGTGTATGATATTCACTGGCATAGGCAACTGGCACCTCTCAGTCCCTCTCTGTGAGACAGAGGGTCGTCATCAAGGCCTCAGTAGTGAGGGAGTAGAGGGAGAAGCCGGGTGTCGCTGCTCGTCTCGCAGCCTTCCCCATTCCTGCTCCCTCCAGACCATTTCCATTTATTCAGCGCAAGATTGATCTACCTCACGCTCTCTACCTCCACCACCCCATGCCGAGGACATCAAGGCATAAAGTGGCTCAGACAGAGAGAATGCTGGCTGTAGTTCAGCAAACTGTCCATGCGCGTCTGACAGCTAGCCCCTTTTGTGACCTAGTACCTTTTGCAAAAGGGAGAAACAGATACCAGCTATATCATATAACACTTCAAGAGTGATAGAGAGCGTGGCTGCAAGAGTAAACAAACAAACCAGCATATGCTCAGATTCACTGAGCCTCGAGGTTTAAAGGACGCGCGGCTTTTTAAACCGCGCGCCTTTAAAACCTCTACTGAAAATTTGCTTTTTTTTTCTAGTTTTCCTTTAATAATTTCGCCACTATTGTACCGAATTAAATAAATATTATATCATTTGAAAGAGGAATGAAGATGTGATTTTTTCATCTTAAGTTTTTTTTTCTTCAAATCGGTAAATATTTGCAAATAATAGCAAATACTTTACGAGCTCCAAAAAAATACAAAACTTTCTAAACATTTAATGTGTTTGAATGAAATTCAAAATTCTTAAAAGATGAATCGTTGGATATTTTGTCATTCATATTTGGTAATTTTTTCATCAGTGCAGTCATTGGATAAGAACGTTTATTAGGAGTTTATTTTTTTTTTTTAGATAGTTTTTATTTTTTGTTTTCAGTTATGTATCGAGCTATAGATCTGTAAAATGAGCTAGGATTATTTCGACATTAGCATACTTTTGACAAAAAATAATGACAATCCACTGATAGTTGAAAATTGGTGTGACGTTCCCCTTAAGGGGAGGGGTAAGCATTCAGGTAATCATATAGAAGGAATGGTTGAAATTTTATGAAACTTTACACAATGTTTGGAACTATTGAAAACTGCTTCAAACCAAAAATCAAGAAATATTGATGAAATTTTCTTTCCTAAAATTTTTGTTTTTTTTAAAAGAAAATTCTTCAAGCTGTCTTCCCCCTTCATTTTTGCTACTAACTTATTTTAAAGTTCTTTTTAAAGGGGAAAGTTTATTTAAAATTTTGGTTGCCGGAATTTAATTTTTTAATGTTTTTGAAGATATTATAATTTTCGAAGAAAAAAACAAAAACCCAACAAAAAGATGTCATTTTGTTTTGATTAAAATTTTTTTTCTATATCAATATTTTAGCAGAGGGGATCCTTCTTTATCATATGTCAAAAAAAAATTTAAAAAATTTTAACTTTGTTTAAATTGAGCAACTAGATTCTTTTAGAAGTTTTGGAAACCTCAAAAATTTTTTGGACAACGGTCCTCAAGTTTGGCTAAAAAATACTCCTAAACAATCCATTTAAACATAAATTCCCTATTTGAAAATTTTACCTTTATAAAATTTCCCAATAAAACAAACGATAAAATGATCAATAAATAAATAAGATACAGCATTTTAAATGAAAATACCAGGCAATTCGGGGGGCGATTTTAGGGGCGATGACCTTTCATCAAATAGACCAAAATAAATAAAAAAAACCTCATCGGGAAACCTTTCCCTTAAAGGTTTTCCCTTTTGTTAAAAGGTCTTCCACACTTATCCAGGGTGGTTGAGAGGCTTTTTTTCACCCAGAGTTTCCCCAGTAGAGTAGGCCTACCTCTTGTTTTTCGTCATATCATACGCAACCACAACTTTTTTTTTTCAGATAAAAAAACAAGATAACAAAAAAAAATAATGGAAAAACAAATTTGTTTAGATGATTGGCAACACCCCGCGTCTGACCCTTTAAACGCGCGTGGGGCATTTACAATACGCGCAAAATTTGGGTGGTTTTTTCAGCTTCTGAAATGCCAAAACCTATTTTAGTTTTTTTCATAAAAATTCCGCTTTGAATCTTACCTCTCCCTTAAATTAAATAGGCCATCGCTGCCACGGACGCGCGCTTTAGTGAAAATTGGCCTTTTCGGGACAGCCCCTTTAACAGCTGCCCTGGTTTACCGCGAACGATTTTTCCCACGGAGGACCCTAATCGGGTTTGGGTAAAGGCAAATAGGGGCTTGCCCAAAAGCGGTTTACTAAAGATGGGGAAAATTTTAAAATGTCACCCAAACCCAGTTGCAGTATTATCAACATACCATTGTTTTTGCTAGCCGGTCTGGTTATACGGGGCGGGGGGCACCCCCATTTGGGGTTCCCGGGGACTCTGTCTCAGTAGTCCAAAATTTTTGAAACGGATTTATTTTTCGTGAGGCCCGTAGGGATCACACAGGAAAACACATAGGAAGGATTACGTACGCACCGCAGGGACAGCAGTTTACCAGAACAGTTTTTCCCAGTCTTCGGATTAGGGTTAAATTCGCTTTAATCGTGCGCGATCATGTGTACCAGTGGGGTTCTTTTTCCGTCCTTGAACCGGGTATTCCCCTTTGGGGCAGCTTCAATTTTCCTTTCCAAAAAAAAAAAAAAAAAAAAAAAAACAAACACTGATTTCATTTTGGCCCTTTCTTGACAATAAGGGCTGTCAAGATAATATTTGATGGGGACTGGGTAGGGCTGCAACGGCCGCATAAGAAATTTATATCCCTACGGCTCACGCTTAGTATGGCTACAGTACCAGTCGTGCTTTTTTTCCCCATTTTTCTTTCTTTTTTGGGTTTTTTTTTTTTTAATACAATTCATGAGTACTTTTTGGGGCTAAAATTTAAAAAAGGGAGACAGATTTTTTGGGGAAGTTCCCTCTTACAACTTAAATAAATATGCAAAGATTAAAGGGAATTTTTGCGTTTGTTAAAGAAAAAATGTTTTCCCTGGGCCAGCCTTCCCCTTTAAATAATGGATAAAAATCTACATACATTCGGTTATTTCCACCGGGCTTAAAAATAAGGGGCACAGCCCCGTTTTAGCAAAGTTTAAACAGCTAAATTCACTCCTTTCACTAAACTGTCTTGTAAGTGGGTTTGGGGAAAGGGTTTGGGAAATGGTCGCGGTCATTTAGGAACATAAACAAGCGACCTTTTCTTCTTCGCAGCTCACAGATTTTCTCGCTCCTCTTTTTCTCTCACAAGCTCGCTAAATGTTCGTTCCACAATTTTATCGTCTTGTATCAAAAGTTCATGACTTAACCGGGTTTGATTATACAGAAATTTTTACTAGAATTTTTTTTTTTTCCTCACCGTAACCGCCAGATATTTTACCCCTCGGGGTGCACTAATATTAAAAGATGAAAAGAAAAACCCATACTTTTTTTTGGGAAAGTGGTGGAGAGTGGGCGGAGGGGCGACTAATTGTACCACGGGTTTCTTTTTAAATATGTATTATACATTTAATCACTTATACATTCCCAAAAGGATACGTATAATTGGAAACGTTTTGAACGTCTGGAGGAATTAAAAAGTGCCGTTCCACCCCACACCAAACGAAAAAGTAATAACGGGCTGAGGTTGTCCTGTCTAAGTACCCACAGGCGGGGGCTCAGGCCGGGAAGGGTGAATTTTTAGGGTGGGCCGGGGGTGGTGTGGTGCCACCAGGGTGCAGTAGTGGCGGGTGACGGGAAGGGGGTGAACATTATAAAAGGCAGTCTGGAATCATCATCTTCAAATAAAAGGGATATGTTAGTATAAAAGCTAATGCATAAAATAAAAATATAGATCCTAATTTACCTATAATGCCAATATATATTATTTTTAATTATAATTTTTATAATATATATATATTTTAATATTATATATATATATTATAAAATTTTTTTTCCTTTTTTTGAAAATTATTCGGCCAAATTTTACAAATAGTCAATAACAAATCTTTCGTAAAAAAAAAAAATAACTGATCTGTTTAAATTATAAAATTTTGTTCACCCCCACAGAAAACACCAGGGGGAAGATATTCTAGGGGGCGCCACCTATTCAATACTCTATTTTGAGGGCCCTTTCGTTCCTTAACCCTCTTCTCATACACGTCGTGGTAGCGGGTGGAAGGAAATGCAATGTGGTGTGAGGAATCTACACAATACCGGTACTGGAAGACTTTAAGAAATAGAAAATATGTTGTGATTGGAGAGGGGGGGGAAAATGGGAAGTACAGTTATCCCCCAATATCAAGGGTCGGATACCCGGGTTTCATATTCGCGGAATGTTACAAAAAATCAAACATAAATAACAAATACATAAAAACACTCCAGGAATGAAGATTTACCGCTGATTCTTTTAAAATTCCACCTTTTGCCCTGAACATAGCTATTCTTAGGCCCTTTACACGTTTCGACTTTTTGCCGTGCGCCGCCCCGGACGAATTCTTTTTCTGGGAAAAGTATGTGGCGTTTTCGCTTGAACACGTCCGGATAGGTTACGAATAGGGAAAGGGTAAGTCATCCCCGGGTTTCTGAAAGGAAACTTTGTGTGGGAATAAAAAAGAGGGTATTTTTCGAGAAACCTATGGAGTTCATACTAAAGCTAAGCGTCTTTATTCGGGAAAACCCCATAAACCTAGAGAACGGGAATTGCGTCCCGGACAAGACTCGTGAAGCAATAAACCCTAGGTATTATGACGCGTTTTACCTGTCGACCGAGATCGTGCACGGGGGAATTTTCCCTTTACGGCCGCCGTGGTCACCCAAAACGCCCTATTAAAAAAATTTACGGCGTAATGCCATGGACCGCGTGAAAAAATACATAGCACTCATTGACTCACGCATTCACACTGCCCCTTTCGCATTCTTTGACTCGCCGCGACGCTACTTCCACATTCGTATCATAAATTTTGTTTATATAAGGAAGGTTAAGGAGAGCTCTGGTTTTTTGCCCCGAGCTTTTGGGTCACAATTATAATTTTGTGTATATAAACATAATATGAAATAGGTAAAGGGGGCCGCCTTTTCTGTCCCAATTTCAACCAAACCCAGGGAGAGAAGAGAGAGAGTTTTAAATACGGTGTTTTTTGACAAAAGCCCTTTGGGTTGTCTTTTTAAGCATTAACTTTAAATAACTAATAAAATTTACTTGATTATGATTTGATACTTTATTATACTAAATTTTTTTGGGAAATTTTACTTTTATTAAATAATTTTAATTAAAAAATGGTTATTTTGATACTAATAATAATTTAGTAATAACAAAAAAAAAAATAAGATAGCAATAACAATAATAATGATGATAAGGAAAACAAAATAAGCAAGCTAATATAAAAAAACCCTTATGATAATAATTTTGCTAAAAGTCCGGGTAAGGGCTATTTTAAAAGCCACTTTGTTTTTTAAATTTTTTTTTCCCCTTCGTATTCTTCCTCCTTCCCTCCATATTTCACACACACACCAACAAAGGGTCTGAATATTTATTAGTGATTCACTAGGGATGTACAGATGGCTGGATAGAGAGAGAGAGAGAGAGAGAAGAGGGGAGAAGGAGAGAGGAGAGAGAGAGGGGGAAGAGAGGAGAAGGGAGAGAGAAAAGAAAAAAAAAACCGAAATAATATGGAACTGATTTAAAAAGGAAAAATTTGGGAGAGAGAAGGGGTCCTCACTCACTCGCCTAAAACTGTTGGTCTGGTGTTGGGGCCCTTCCGGGTAACAGCGGCTGTCACTTGTAGAAAACACTGTAAAAATTGCGTGATTACGTAGTGGTAAAACCCAAAAATTGAAAATTTTAGCAAAATTTGATGAGTATATTTTGTTTCCCCCCATTTCTAAAAAGTATTTAATTTTTAATTTTTACTCATCCTTTGCATCCCTTTAAAATTTTAATAATTTTTGGCTAAAACTCTTGAAGGCTAGAAAATCCCATCCGCATCCGTAAATTGTACTATATATCCCCATCAACATCCGAAAATTGATACTAATATCCGCATCAACTCCGTAAATTGATACATATTCCGCATCAACACCGCATCGCAAATAGTAAAAAACAATCCGTCCTCCTCTAATATCAACATATGAGATAATCAGCAATGGTCCCCGAATATCCCTATGAGAGAATGGGCCAACTGACGGAAGGTGCGCCCTGTCGTATCCTGTGACTCACGGCGGTGAAAAAATCCTGCAAACCCCGGAGCGCTCTCCAGGACACTACACGAGTTTTTTTAAACCCGGGGCGGGGGCCCCGGCAAAAATCGATACGTGTAAACCGGGCCTAAGTTATATATCTAAATACCTGATGTCAATATCTTGCATCTTCGAGGCCGATGATTAACACTACATCAGCATCACATGAAAATATAAACAAATTTGAGGCAATGACATCCACTTACAATTATCCGCTATTCATTTATGTGGATGGATATATTATGTTATGGATAGGAAAATTTTTTCCCATATGCATGGTTCTTTTACCCCAGGAAATTGGGGTCCTGTTTTTCTTCTCGGGCACCCTGGAAGGGTTTAAGCTTGGTAAGATCCCCAGGCCAGGGTCCGGTGAAACCACTGGGGTTTGTGCAGGGTGGGAGGCGCAGGCACGTGATCTCCTTAGAGCCAATGGCTGGAGTTCCAGAGTCTTAGTTAGCTAGGCTTGCGGTGTAATAGAGTGTGGCGACTTCTACACTATAAAAGCCACAATTGTGGTGGGGTCCATGTTGCCAGTTATGAGTGGGAAATACTCGTCCCTTTATCCTTTAACAGACCTCTCATCCCAATTCTTCATGACAACTGGTTTTCGACTCATTCATAACATATTTTTTTTGGACGCTTTTTTGGGTTACACCATTTGGCTTTTTGTGATGGTCTGAGTCTAGTCTTCATCCTAAAAGGGAATATTTCAGCTTCTTGGTATCTTTAGAAGTGCGTCTGATAATCTCTTTAGAGTTGATGGGGAACACCTAGTGACAGGTGCCACTGACCAGGCCTCGTAAGGGTCGCAGAGATGTGTTAGGCTTGTCGGAAAGTGAGGACGAGGTTTTGGTTCCTTTCCTCCTTGGCCAGCTTTGCCTTGAGACACTACGCAGGCCCCGTCTATGATACAAAACTGCAAGGACAAAAGCTGCAAGCTCCAGTTTGAGAAAGTCTCACTCGTGACCATGTTTCAGGGTAACCTTTTAATGTTATTGACATTTTCAAACCGTGTGGGAGTGAACTCCCAGTGCTAAAAGTATCTAACACAGCAGTATCTTCGGAAATTTTATGGTTTAGGTCATCCCGCGATTTCGAGGCCAAAACTTAGTTTTCCTAGATAGTTTTTATGTGTTTTTAATTAATCTGGTTCTCGTTTTTGTCGCAAATCAATGTTTGTTTACAGCTGCAGTGGGTGCCCGCCCCGATCCTCCCGACCCGCCCCGCAAACCTTGTTCCACTTCCCACTGCTGTAGTATTGATAACTTTCTATTTTTCTTGATATCATCTATTACTATGGCAAATCCCACCTCTTACCTAACCTAACCGGTAAATTTACGGTTTAGTTCATCCCGCGATTTCGAGGCCGGAATCTAGTTTTCCTAAGTAGTTTTGAAGTATTTTGAATTAATCTGGCTCTCATTTTTGTCGGAAATCTATTTTTGTTTACAAGTGTACGGATGTGGCCACCCCGCTCCTACTCTCCGCCCCGCAAACCTTGCTCCGCTTCGCACTTCGTCATAGTATTGATAATGGTTTTTTTTCTTCTTGATATCATCTGTTAGTAAAGAAAATCCCTCCTTTAACCTAAACTAGACTATTTTTAGTCTACCTTAAACTTAGTTCACACTGGCCAAATACCGGCAGATTTATCTGCAGAAAAATCGGGAAAAAGCGGCCGTCTGCAGCGATTACGTTCATACGCGATTCGTTCCGGCGAACAAATAGACCTGTTGCTGTCCCCGCAATCAACAAATCGGTAAAATTTCGGTAATGAGCAATTGAGCATTCACTGATTTCGAGGCCGAAACTTTGTTTTCCTGAATAGTTTTGATATGCTTTGAATGAATCTGGCACTCATTTTTGTCGTAAATCAATGTTTGTTTACAGGTGTGAGAGACGCCGGCCAGCCAGTATACCTGGTACTCTCGTCTACCGAGATTCTCGTCCCGACACAAAACGGGAATTCTAGCCGACGGTAATGGTTAGATTAGGTTATTTATACAGAAACACAGGTAAAAAGCTTAAAGTAATCGTCCAGACCATTTCATCATTCCTGATTTAATCCAGCCAAAATATAGCCATTATCGAGTATATCAAAAAAATATGTTGTCACTTTTTGCATCCAGTCACCCGTTTTTAAATAGTCCGCTATCAAAATATGTCAATTCCCCGAGCTTCCAAAACGCTCCTCATGACTTGCAGACGACGCACCACGGCTCGGTGACGTCATCTGAGGTGGCCTTCCAACCCCGCGGTAATACAAATACACGTAAAATTGAAATAAAAATAATACTTAAAGAATTTTGGGTGTTTCTGATAGATTTTTTTTGCGATATGGAATATACCTGCATCCTTTATGGGTGCCAAACTCGACTCTGTATTAGACCCGTGTCCTCCTCGGGATACACTTATTGTCTTGGGCGACTTCAATACTACTACTGGCACTGTGAGAGATGGCTACGAGTTATGTGTTGGTCCCCATGGCTCCGGTACCAGAAACATTAACAGTTCTCTGCTTCTGAATTTTGCAAGGTCCAGAAGGTTGAGAATTGCAGGTTCTTGGCATCAGAGACCAGAGTTGCACCGCTGGACATGGTATAGTAATGCCGGAGAGGTAGCTAAGGAGATCGACCACGTCCTCGTTAGTACTCGTTGGAGGATCCTCCAGAACTGCAGGGTTTACAGGAGTGCTGAGCTCTTTGGAACAGATCACAGACTTGTTGTTGCTACACTTAAGCTTCATGTCAAGTCCAGAAGAATTTCAAGAGGTAACCATACCGTGTTTCATCTTGAGAAACTGAAGGACTTGACATGTGCCCATGAGTATGCGGTGGCAGTCTCAAATCGGTTTGATGTGCTCGGTGCCCTCGAGAACCCTGTAGAACTGTAGGATACCTTCAAACGTGAAACTCTACAAGCTGCCAAGGAGTGTATTGGGGAGCGCCCGAGGTCAAGGCGTGGTTTTGTCTCGACGGAGACACTGGAGAAAATCGAGGAGAGTCGCGCTGCCAGGCTGGCTGGGAACCAGGACCAGCACAGGGCTCTGTCACGCCGGACTAGAACCCTCCTGGGGAGACACAAGGAGAGGTATGTCAGGAGTCTCGCTGAGGATGTCGAGGGTCATTTGAACGCTAATGACCTCCAACCCGCCTACCGAGCCCTGAAGAAGCTCCGTTCCAAGTCTCCATCTCGGGCGAGTGCTATTCGAACAACAGATGGGCGCCTCGTGTCGGACATGGGATGGGCAGATGGCTCGTTGGGCTGAGTATTTTGGGCAGTTGTTCACGGTGGACCCTCCAACTGAGCAGCTTCACACCACTGGGTTACAGGCAATGGATGCCGATCCTCCCATTGACGAAACCGCACCCTCTCTTGACGAAGTCAGAGAGGCTGTAGTAAAGTTGAGGGGTGGAAAGGCAGCTGGTGTGTGTAGTATCAGTGGGGAGCTCCTCAAAGCTGGGGGTGAGGCCATGATACGCGAGTTGCATGCTGTCCTGACTGCCGTGTGGCAATCACGTACCATTCCTCCTGACTGGAAAAGGGGGGGCTGGTCGTCCCTATCTGGAAAGGGAAAGGGGACCGCCAGGACTGCAACAATTACCGCGGTATTACACTGCTCAGCGTGCCAGGCAAGGTGCTTGCCCATCTATTGCTGACACGGATCAGCAGTCATCTGCTGAAGCATCACAGACCTCAGCAGTCTGGATTCACGCCTGGTAAGTCATCAACGGACCGTATCCTAGCGCTTCGTGTCCTGGTGGAACGCCGACGTGAGTTTCGACAGGGGATGCTTGCAACCTATGTTGATCTCAAGAAGGCGTTTGACTCAGTGCATCGTGAGTCACTCTGGGATCTTCTGTGACTTCGCGGGATTCCTGCAAGGACTATTGGTTTGATGACTGGTCTGTATTCTGGAACTGAGAGTGCTGTGAAGTGTGGGGGAGGTGTATCCAGCTTCTTTCCTGTTAATACAGGAGTGAGGCAAGGGTGCGTCCTTTCCCCATCTCTTTTCAACACTTGTATGGATTGGGTATTGGGCAAAGTTGCAGATCAAAGTGATTGTGGAGCATCCCTCGGCAACACCAAGATCACTGATCTTGTTTTTGCCGATGATGCAGTAATCTTTGCTGAGTCGCTGGAGGTCCTGGTGATGGCTCTCGAGGCGCTGCACGAGGAGGCAAAGCCTTTGGGACTTGAGGTCTCCTGGCTTAACCCCTTCACTGGGGATATCAAATTCATAGGCCTACCCCCCTGTGCGGCAGGTTTAATTAAAATATAAAATAATTACTGATCATATTTTAAAGTGCCTAAATGAATAGGATGCTCATTCCATACCAGAAAATCTATGTTTCGTCTTGGTGGAGGCTACCAGCTAAGTGAAGAGTTACGTCAAAGTGCAGCAACAGGGCCGTGACCGTGCTGCCAGACGCACAATGAAACTACTTACTACTCAACATAATACAGCTTATTTTGGTACATAAATGCTTCATTCATGCATTCATTCATTCATTCATACATCTGTTTTATATCCATCAAGAATATATGAATATCTTGACTATTTAGCCTCGCCATTGAAGTAGAGGGCGCGGCAGCGTCAACACATCGTTCTGTACCGCTTGACCTTATTAGTCACACTAACTCACGCAAGCAGAAAAAGAGGTTATATTATATCGCAACACTTGACACTGTTGCCATACAAGCCTATCACAACGAATATTTACCCATAATATCATTGAGCGCGCAGTTTAAATACAGAAACCATATATGTACCAGCCGCAGTGAACCCTTAAATAGCTGAGAGACCGTATTTGTATCAGCCGCAGGCAGTGAAGGGGTTAAGACCAAGGTCCAGGTGTTTTGGAGGCTTACTAGATGAAACAGTACAGTCTGTTCATGCGTGCGGCGAGGACATTGAGATCTTGGAAAGTTTTACATACCTTGGTAGCGCAGTCCATATAACGGCGGGTTACGTCAAGAAGTCTTACGGCGGATTGGCATAGACCACGGTGTTATGGACTCGCTCAGCAGGAGTATTTGGCGTTGTCGGTATCTGTGGCGGATGACAATGATCCGGATCTTCAGCCGCTTGTGATCCCTGTCCTACTCTATAGTTGTGAGACATGGACACTAAATAGCGACTTGAAGAGACGAATCGATGCATTTGGTAATAAGTGTCTTCGCGAATCATGGGCTTATCGCTGGATGATTACGTGTCAAATCAGCGATTGCACCGTGAGACTGAATCGAGGCCTATTACCTACATAGTCCGTCAGCGCCAACTTCGGCTATATGGGCATGTGGCACGCTACCCTGAAACGATCCTTCCCATCGGATTGTATGTAAGAGACAATCCGTATGGAGGAGGCCAAGGGACGCCCACAAGGCTCGTAGCTGGGACAAGTTGATGTTTCTTGTCGAGAGCTGCTTGGTATGGGAAGGAGCCTGCATGGGGACTCGCACGTGGTAACCCCCGGAGTGGCGTCGTAGGGTGAAGGAGGCGACGCACCCCCCGGCGTATGCCCCCAATGATTTGATTGATTTATGGGTGCAGTAAAAAGCGGTGCCTTTCCAGAGAGCATATCACCCGTTCCCGACCTATACGGCCACGATAAATGTGTACAGAAGGTGTGTGCACCGGGGGAAAGGCAGGCTGTGTGAAGCAGATTGTTGCCCTCACGTGACGGCATCAGCAAGTTTCGCGCCACGGCCGGAACGTGTCGTGCATTTTCCGCCAACGGCTGGAAAAACGTGTTGTTTTTCCCGTGCATTTTACAAAAATCATGTTTTTTAGGAAAATAAGGCGTGGAAATTAATTATTTTTTGTGGATTAGGTATTGTGAATGAACATCTATAATAACACTGGTCGACAAAAAAAAAATCGAAGATATGGTTCTGGACTAATGAAGCTGATTATCACTGGTCGACACCAAAATGGTTCTGAGTTCATTGTGTGTGGGTTGGAAAGCATTTTCGCTGCTGATTTAAAAATGGCATTGCTTTTTCTCTAGCAAGTATAGTTTTTGAATTATCAGCATTTTAAATATTAATAGCTATTATAATATATACGTATATATAATTATATAATTAATCGAACAATCCCCCTACGTTAATATATATTACTCGTAATTAAATTTGGTGGTGCCTGCGGCTTTATTAGGACCTAATGTACATATCTGGCAAAAAATATACTTAAATTATGTTACTTTCACGTTGTAGCGTCCAGCAATAGTCCCCTATCATGTTTGGGACTGAATCGTCCTTGGTATCGGGTTTCCATGGTGGCAATGTCCTGGTGGAAACGTTCCCCCTGCTCATCACTGACCGCGCCAAGATTCGTTGGGAAGAAATCAAAATGTGAATGGAAAAAGTGGATTTTGAGTGACATCCGAGCCCCAAGCGCATGATAACTCTTCAACATGTCATTTACAAGTTCCTCATAATTCGATGCTCGAACATTACCTAGGTAGTTCTTTATAACAGCCAAAAGCTCTTCCAAGCAGCTTTTTCCAGGGCAGTTAGGCTCTTTACAAAGTCATCATCATTGGAGTAGTTGACGAATTTGAGGGCCATTGAAAACACCTGCCTTTACTTTGGCTTCAGATACAGTGCGTTCAAACTTTGCTAACAAATACTGAAAGCCAGCACCATTTTGATCCATGGCCTTCACAAAATTTTTCATTAACCCAAGTTGCAGATGCAATGGAGGTAAGTACACCTTTTCACTGTCAACAAGAGGTTTGTACATACAGTTGAACCTGCCAGGTGAGTCTTTCGGTCGTGCTGGCCATTCCTTTTGTTTGTAATGTTTGCTGTCCGCTCTAGAGTCCCACAAACAAAGAAAACACATGTGCTTAGTGTAACCTAACTGGAGTCCTAGAAGCAAGGAGATTACCTTCAGGTCCCCACACAGATTCCACTGATGTTCTTCATATTTAACAGCAGATAACAAAGTCTTCATAGTTTTCATAAGTTTCACTCATTTCATGGCCATGCGCAATTGGAACACTCGGAAGCTTATTTCCTTTATGCAGAAGAACGGCCTTTAGCGGTGTTTTTCCTGAATCTATGAACAGCCGCCACTCACTCTTATCATAAGTGTGAGACTCACAAAGTTGTTCCATGAGTGTTCAACATCAAAGCAGTAACAAGCTTGTGTTCCATCTTGAAGAAGCTTGAAAGTTATTTTATGTCTACGACGAAACGTGGTGATGAGAACTCCTTCTTGTAGCAATTCCATTCCTTGAGACGAGATCCAAGGACTTCACTTTCTCCTTGGGTAGATCTAGGTCCCTAGCAAGGTCATGTTGCATTTCCTGATTGATGAATTTGAGCTCTCTGTTGTCTGCCATTTCTTGAAAGTCTGTATCCATGAGATTATCCTCCTCGTTCGAATCTGATTCACTTATAGCACTTGCAATTGGAACATTTGGAACTGGGAGATCAGGACCATGTGGCACAGGCCTGATGGCAGAAGGTACGTCAGGATACCTGATTTTAGCTCGCGTTTTTACTGAATATCCTTTGATGTTAGTGAGGCAGAAGTAGCAGTCAGTACTGTGATCCTTTTGTTCACGTCAAACCATTGGGATGCCGAATGCCATGCCTGATGGCCGTTTGCCACGCATCCATTCATTCAAGTGGTTCACACAGGGGTTGCATGCTACGTGAGGGGCCCACTTCTTATCTTGATCACCTATACGGCACTTGAAGGAATGCAGATAAGCTGCTTTAATATTCTTTGTAAGAGGTTTCTTCAGACTGTCAGGGTTAAAATTCCACATATGTAACAAAAACTGTCCGATGCATTCACACAGTTACGGCGCTCCATCACAGCCCGGTACAAGGTACTATATACGGTAAACCAACTGAAATTAGGACTCCACTAAATCAAACACATCATATCTGCAAAGAAAAATAAAATGTTTAAACATATGTCAATAGCTGTACACGATCAGTAGGTAAAAATGTACTACACAGCCTGCTAACCCCTCGCCAATACGCAGTGCGCACACCCTCCCCTGCTCACTGCACAAACCACACTGACTCAAAAACACTGCACTGCCCTAAATAGGCTTGAGAAAAGAAAAGATTAAGAGTTTAAAATGAAAACATTGGTGAAACCTACTTCTGCTGATTTTACCCATATTTTTTCATGAATTGCGTCTGGATCTCAAAAACTGGACGTGATAGAGTTAATTGTACATCAGATTCGAGTTCAGCAGGGTCGATTTACCAATAATAGGTAAATCGACACGCTAAAAAAACACGCTAAAGGCCGTTCTTCTGCATAAAGGAAATAAGCTTCCGAGTGTTCCAATTGCGCATGGCCATGAAATGAGTGAAACTTATGAAACTATGAAGACTTTGTTATCTGCTGTTAAATATGAAGAACATCAGTGAATCTGTGTGGGGACCTGAAGGTAATCTCCTTGCTTCTAGGACTCCAGTTAGGTTACACTAAGCACATGTGTTTTCTTTGTTTGTGGGACTCTAGAGCGGACAGCAAACATTACAAACAAAAGGAATGGCCAGCACGACCGAAAGACTCACCTGGCAGGTTCAACTGTATGCACAAACCTCTTGTTGACAGTGAAAAGGTTTACTTACCTCCATTGCATCTGCAACTTGGGTTAATGAAAAATTTTGTGAAGGCCATGGATCAAAATGGTGCTGGCCTTCAGTATTTGTTAGCAAAGTTTGAACGCACTGTATCTGAAGCCAAGTAAAGGCAGGTGTTTCAATGGCCCTCAATTCGTCAACTACTCAATGATGATGACTTTGTAAAGAGCCTAACTGCCCTGGAAAAGCTGCTTGGAAGAGCTTTTTGGCTGTTATAAGAACTACCTAGGTAATGTTCGAGCATCGAATTATGAGGAACTTGTAAATGACATGTTGAAGAGTTATCATGCGCTTGGGGCTCGGATGTCACTCAAAATCCACTTTTTCCATTCACATCTTGATTTCTTCCAACGAATCTTGGCGCGGTCAGTGATGAGCAGGGGGAACGTTTCCACCAGGACATTGCCACCATGGAAACCCGATACCAAGGACGATTCAGTCCCAACATGATAGGGGACTATTGCTGGACGCTACAACGTGAAAGTAACATAATTTAAGTATATTTTTTGCCAGATATGTACATTAGGTGCTAATAAAGCCGCAGGCACCACCAGAATTTAATTACGAGTAATACATATTAACGTAGGGGGATTGTTTCGATTAATTATATAATTATATATACGTATATAATTATAAAGCTATTAAAATTTTAAATGCCGATATTTCAAAACTATACGTGCTAGAGAAAAAGCAATGCCATTTTTTAATCAGCAGCGAAAATGCTTTCCAACCCACACACAATGAACTCAGAACCATTTTTGGTGTCGACCAGTGTAATATAAGCGAAAGTGTGTGTGTCTGTCTGTCTGTCTGTCTGTCTGTCCGCGATAGGTGCCGCCCCCAGTGCCCCAATCCCCTCATATGGCACAGTTTTGGAACCAGCTCGACCAGGGGAAGGTTTTAAGCCCACGTATGAGATGATCCGATCACCTTTTTTTTCTTTTTTTTAGCAGCCTATTAGCGAGAATTGTGAAAAAAAAAGTGGGTTGCGAGAATTGAGGAAACCTTGATATAGGGTGATGGGTAATGGGTGAGTGAATGGGTGGGGTGATGGGTAATGGGTGGGGGGTGATGGGTGATGGGTGAGGGAATAGATGGGGGTGATGGGAAATGGGTGAGTGAATGGGTGTGTGGTGATGGGTAATGGGTGAGTGAATGGGTGGGGGGTGATGGGTAATGGGTGAGTGAATGGGTTGGGGGTGATGTGAATGGGTTGGCGTTAATACATACAAGCATGATTTCAGGAAAGCTAGAAGGGGCTATCTGGAGCTATCCGAAGACCCACCAAACACAGGTGTTGGGCCCAAGGCCCAGCAATAGCCCTCCGCAGGAGCTAGCCAAAAATACCGCCGGGGGGCGGCTTTGCGGCTAGTTCATCATAATTATGCAAAGAATAAATGTGTCGGGACGATTAATATATAATATATATAATATATATATATATATATATATATATATATTATATATATATATATATATATATATTATATATATATATATATATTGAGTTGGAGATAATAGGAATACTGAACAAAGTGAAAAGTTGAAAGTCTCGCCAACGAATACGAGAGATCTGGTAGACGAGAGCCACCCGAGGTAGATAAACCACCCAGCCCCTCCCAGCCGCATATTCCCCAACTCTATGCGAGTATGTGGTTTCCGAGTAAGACGCTTGGCTGTAGCTCCGAAACTAACCATAGGCTTTTCTCGAAAATATGATCATTGGAATTCCGACGCAAAGTTACGATTACTGCTACAGGAAACCTAACCTAACCTAACCGTAACCTAACGTAACCTAACGTAACCTAAACTGACGTGTTCAAGAGTAAACGCGACATACTGTTCCAGAAAACGGAAATATGCCTCCCGGCCAGCCCCACAAACATCCCACTTCTCTTTGCGCTAACGTAGTATTAAAAGTTTCATATTTTCCTTGATATAATCTACTAAATCAAACCCCACGTCTAACCTAAACTAATCTGGTTTAACCTATCAACCGTTTGTGGCTGTAGCTAATAACATAACATTTTCGGTATTATATGTATCACCATTACCACAGGAAATTGGGATTCAAAGTAAGGATGAAAAGATCTTTGTAGTGTTTCGATGTATCGCTCGAACGAGGGTTCAGATTCACGCGACGAGACTCGGTATAGATAAATTAATAAAGCGCCAGTTACTGCCTGGCAGCCTTCGCATACGATCCTTGTTTCTTTACCCGACACTACATTTGGCGCAGCGAGAAGGATCAGCATGGAGTCCGCGGGAATGGTTCCGCCTCCACCGTACCTGCAGGAACCTGGTGACCGCCCGAGTACAACTTGAAGTGACTGGGAGACAAGGTTCACTACGTTCCTCACTGGAGTTGGAGCAGCTGCCTATTCGGCAGCCAGGAGGAAGGCACTACTGGTACACTGCGTGGGTGCCGAGGCACATAGCGTTCATCGTAGCCAGCCAACAGTAACTAACGAAGAAGGTGAAGACGAATACGACACTACCCTGAGACAGCTACGCTTGTTCTACACTCCGCAGGTAAACGTTGTGGTGGTATGATTCAACTTTCACCAGCGAAGCCAGCGCTCTGGGGAAACGGCAGCAGAGTATGTTGCTGCACTGCGTGGTCTGGCCAAACACTACAAATTTGGCGTGTTGCTGGAAGAATTGATCCGGGATCAAGTGGTGGAAAAAACAGTGCATCCCATTCTTCGGGAACGATTCCTACGAAACAAGGATCTAACCCTGACCACACTACTGCAACAGGCGGAGGCGTTTGAGATATATATACGTGGATCGTAGATGCTGGAAACTTCGGACAGCTTGAGTGCCGGCGCGCCCGTTCAGGTGGCGACGCTGGGCACCGCACAGGAGCCGGAATTACAAGAAGCCTGTGTGATGATGGCTAACTCCAGTCAACGAGGCAACAACTCTACGAGTTTAAGGACTTGCTTCAATTGTGGTGAAACAGGACATCTATCTCGTTCTGTGCAGTGCCTTGCCAAAGGAAGCGTGTGCCGTAGATGTGGGAAGCGTGGCCACTGGGCCGTCGTGTGCCGTGCTAAGCAAAGTAGAAAGGAAACCACACCCAAGGACTGTAAGGAACTGACCGTCTTGTGTTGTTCGGGCATTCGTCCCCAGCGTGTTTCATACGTAGCCCAAGTAGTAGTGGAAGAAATGAGTGATGAATTAGAACTCAAGGTGACCACACATAAGTCACATCCTTCTTTAGTAGAGTTGACATCGGGCTCACCGTTGCAGCGTATTCGGGAATGAAATGGAAAAACCATCCACATAACCTCAGGAAGCTCTTGAGCTCCTTGATATCAGTAGGAGCTGGAGCCTTCAGGATTGCGTTTGTGTGGCTCTGGAGTGGCGATATCCCATCATTGGAGAGGCGGTAACCGCAGAAGTCCACGTGAGGCTGTGAAAACACGGATTTACTTGTGTTAATGGTGACGTTGGCTTTTCGTAATTTCTCGAGCACTAGTCTCAGTCGTCTGTCGTACTCCTCTTGGTTCCTTCCGGTGCACACTATATCGTCGAGATAATGTTCACAGCCAGGTATGCCGGCCAAAACCTTATCTAGCACCTTCTAGAACGCAGATCCTGAAGACTCCAAACCGAAGGGGACCCTGGTATGTTGGAATAACCCGTCGTGTGTTATGAACGCAGTAACAGGACGAAAGGAAGGCTCGAGAACCAAAACTAACAAAAAACCAAAACTAACAAAATACACCATTTTGGTGTATACCAAAACGGCCCCACAGAAGACTCCCAACGTAAGGCCTGGGAGATGGTGACGACCTTAGTGTTAAAGCTCAAACACTTTTATATTTTCTCAAATGATATTGATGAGTATTGTGGGAGAGGCGAGAGGGAGGGATGGGTGAGTGGGGAAGAGAGTGGTGCTGGCTTCTGCGTTTGTTTACATTTGGCGCGCGAAATCTTCCGGGAACCTGCAGATAAAAAAGACAATTCGATCGGCCTACGTTTTTCCGGCCAATGTTTGCCGCGATTTGTCTCCCGGGGATTAAAACCGGCTGATATCTGCCGGTATTTGTCCAGTGTGAACCGGCCTTGACCGTTTCTGGCTGAAATAACGGTACATTTTCGGTAGTATATGTATCGCCATTATTATGCAATTGCCAATTGGAAATTAGTTTCAAAAGACTCAAAATGAAGCGATCTACAGTAAGAGATAGGTTATAATTAATTGTCAGGCTCGAAAATTACCTAAACCGTAATAATACCGTATCTTCTTTCCATGCACTATCATTTTCAATTCAATTTATACTCACCACAGCTTTACTTATTTTTTAGGGCGTTTCCTGAATTTTCAGCAATTTTTTTTAATCTGAATTAATCTCTGCAGCATGCCTTTTATAATGCGCAGGCAGGATTTCTATAGTGACGCCTATAATTAGAGGCTCATGCCGCCCCCTCTGTGTCCTCCGATGCACTCGCAATCTAAGGTAGAGTTAATGGACAGGGCATTGTGGGTGTTCTTAGGCCACTCGACGATGCAGAAAGATTTTGAGTGGATTTATGGGTCTCACTCGGGATCGAACTCGAGTCTTCGAGAACGCCACACGGTGACGCTAACCACTCTGCTACCGCCTCCCCTATAAGTGATGATTAATTATTTTAGTCCATTTTACTTCACAGTTTTACAGAAATTCGTCGGCTTCAAGGTTTTTCAGCCTACTGAAGGAAGTGGAGAAGACGAACCAGAAAATAATATGATGACCCCTCCCAGAAGTATTATACCCTACAGGAATTTGTTGCCTCTAAATATCTTGCAGTCCTGAAGCTGTTCTAAATTATGTTTGTGAGGGTCCGAAGGACAGAGGAACGAGATATAGGGAAGGAGAGAAGGATAAATTAGGGAATAGAAGAGAATAAGGGAAGTGGAAGAATCGTTAAGGATGGTAGTGGAAGCGAGAGGCGACAATGTTTTCGCTGACACAACTTATCCTTATCAGCCAGCAAGGGGAGGGCAGCCGCCACCTGCAGATTTGCTGACCTTAGCTGTTCTAAAGATGAGCGTCCAGACGAAGGGGAATAGAGAGACGGGAAAAAAGGAGAGATAAAGTGAGGAATAAGAAGAGAGAAGAGGAGATGAAGGAACAAGGAGTGAAGAGAAGTGGAAAGGCATTGCTTATATTGCTTATCCAACAGAATTGCCAGCGACCAAGGATCACCTCACACCATCACCTCACACCTCACTGATTAACTGTCACACTGATATAACCTTTGCCTTGTACCCACTGCCACACGCCTCGCCTGCCTCTGAACACAGGGAACAGGAGACAGAATCTATCTATACTCCGGTGTGGGCAGGCCTGCCTCGCGGTGCGCTGTGATCTCTTACGTGATCACGAGACTAGAGTCTTGTCTTAGTACAGCGAGCGAGTTAACGCGTGGTATTCCTTCAAGGCCTCCTCGGGCGGCGCGCGTGCTCGGGTAGGTGGTAGGGACATATGAGTTCCACTCTGCGCGCCCCGGGGCACACGCCGCGTCCTTAACCGACGCCTCAACGCCCGCCGCTCCGCTTTGCCCCCGGGGCAGGTACAACCCGACGTCCTGCAAGATACCTGCCCCTGTGGTTCCGCCTGGGCCCCCCTGGGATCCCGGGGCCGCGGCGGGGCTACTAAGGATCGCCCCGCTTTGCCCCACGGGGCGGGTACGTGCAACTCTACGGTGCCATGACGTCCTGCAACACACCCGCCACTGTGGCTTCTCTTCTGGGCCCCCTGGGATCCCTGGGCCGCGGCAGGGCTACTAAGGATCGCCCCGCTTTGCCCCACGGGGCGGGTACGTGCAACTCTACGGTGCCATGACGTCCTGCAACACACTCGCCCCTGTGGCTTCTCTTCTGGGCCCCCCTGGGACCACTGGGCATTGCGAGACACACGCGGCGGGGCTACTAAGGATCGCCCCGCATTGCCCCACGGGGCGGGGTGCAACTCTACGGTGTCCCGACGCCCTGCAAAACATCCGCCCCTGTGGCTTCTCTTCTGGGCCTCCCAAGGATCCCGGGTCCCCGCAGCAGGGTTTTAGGATCCCTTGAGTACTACAGGTCTACCAGGAGGCTACGCGGCAAATGGTGATGTATTAATTATACAGTGCATGACAGGGCGGGCTATCAAGGATGCCCCCGGGGGACCTGTAGCCATAGGTGGGCGCGATAACGAATTTTTTTATCACGATAACCGATAAATCGATAACGATAACCTTATCGGCGATAACCGATAATCGATCACCGGCGATAAATGTATCAATGTATCGCCCGATAAGGCGATAACCGATAAATCGATAAATCCAAAATTACGATACTAGCGATAACGATATTGATGTTTTAAATAAAAAATCTTAAACGCTATCAGTAAACTGTTAGAAAACCCTTCATTTACTTTTTGCACACTAATATCTTCTAAATTCAATGTTTATCCTGTCTCTTCACTAATGAAAAGTACTGTTTTTAAGTAAAATAACTAAATTTGACTAAACGTAAATATATACGTTCATAGGTTTAGACCGTTGTTCGGTTCCCAGCTCGGACCTACCTATTTCTGCCTCCAAGGCACGCGCGGCTCGCCCCTGTGCTAAACTGAAACCAGAAAAATAAAATTATCGATTATCGCTAGTTTGGAACCAAAAGTATCAGCGATACCGATGAATCGATAACGCGGGAAAAAAAAGATCGGATAACCGAAAAACCCGATATCGTTATCGCGATAAATTATCGCGATAATCTATCGCGATAACGCCCACCTATGCCTGTAGCAAGCCAGGGACCTGGGGGGGGGACAGGGAGGGTCGCCCCCCGGCAATGCCGGGGCTTTTACCAGCCTGGGGAGGCAAGCTCCCCGTATCTCCGACGTCGTGCCATGTACAACAATTTGGCCGGACATAGAGGAACAGGTAGAATGAGATATATGGCTTTCTTTCCCCACATAAGCAAAACATACACCCTTCGTCACCCTACTCACCACTTCGTCACCACTACAACCTTTACTAACCTTACCTGGACATGGGCTGCACCCCTCCCACTAGTGCGGAATATTAACCAAATAATGAAAGCAACTTATCTGAGTGGAATTTGTGTTGTGGGAGACAGGTGTTAGGGTGACGAAAGGTGATGTTTTGCTTATGTGGGGAAAGAAAGCCATATATCTCATTCTACCTGTTCCTCTATGAGTTCGTCTATCTGTCTAGCTATACGAGTACATGTCATTGCATTGCAGGTTTATTTAAGCTCCCTATAAGGAATTCCGATCCCAAAAGTAATCACTTGCCTGGTGTCATGGGCAACTTATCCCTATTATTTCCACTTCTTCCTTATAAACTACAACTTACATATTCACAAACACAGTGAATACCTACCACATTACTTGAAGGATGATTACTGGTCATCTTGCGGTAGTAGGGGTAATGCAAGTTGGGTGTAGTAGGTGGTACATAGGAGCGGCCGCTTCACAGCTGTGTTTTGCTCTGTAGTCTGTACGTTGTTGACGTCACAACATGGCGCCAGTCGTTTTAGAGCGTATATATTTCCCTGTACTTAAATTGGCTGTATCATCATAAATACTGTTCACATAGAAAAATCAACATTACTGCCAAACTATATGAGGCTTGAAGATTTCAAATCTACCGTTATCTCAAGTAGAGTAAATGGGTCCATTAAGTCGTGACGGCTTAGTGTCATCTCTGCTGTCTTTGCGCCCAGATAATGTGAAATCGGAGCGCTACATTGTGAAGCCTGGTTAGGTAGTGGGGTGATGGGCGAAGCCAAACTCACAAGTGACCCAGGGCCCATACTTATAAAGATTTAGGATTCGTCTTAGACTCGCTCGAGTCTTAAATATGGCGGCCGGCGTCCTAAATCATTTCGAGCGCATCCTAAATCGCTAAGACTCGTCCTAATTTCGAGGTTTGGCTAGGACAGGGTGTGAGGTGTCCTAGCGAGCAGGGCGGCGGCTAAGACTCGTCCTAAGGACGTAAACATGGAGTGCTCCACCCACTCCTGAGAACTTTTCGTGATAGGATAGATGTACTGGACGAACTTGTTGATACATAAACTAATCAAGCGATACCGCTTGGACCGAGAAGGGATTTATATGTGACAGACTAGTGGGAGATGTAATATAAAGCAACACTAAAAAATACGGCCATCAGTGCAGGACAAGTCACGAGTTGTTATTTTTTCACTCTTTGAGGTGCATGTTCCTCCCCCTTTGTATATGTACGTGATACAGTTTTAAGTGCATCCCCACCAAACTGTTGAGAAGAATGTTCTTTTGAAAATAAAAGCTTTTGAGTAGGCCCCCACATAAATAAAAATGTAAAAAATTGAATAAGTCGTGATTTATTAAGTTTGGGAAACAATATCCATATAACTTATTTCTCTTCCAGCGTAGCTTATAATTTTCTTTTTTGTTTTTGTATCATTGTTAAATACCAAACCCCCTCTAACCAAATTAATTTTTTGGTTGAAAGAACAGATTTGGGTTAATGTTCGCATTATTATTAAATTTGCGCCAGGGGGAAGGAAATGGGTTTTTTAAAAGACCAGAATGAAAAATCTACACTATAAAAAGGGGGTTAGAATTGTAGGCTCGGGAGACCAAACCAAACGGTAAATATTCCCCAGGATTTGGGGGTTTTTGGCGGGGGGCCCAACCACCCGGGAAATCGCGCCCCATCAAATTATTTTTTTTTAACCTAAATAACTAAAACAAAAACCTAATCCAAATTCCCCTAAGCTTAACATAACCAAAAACCCAAACCTTAACAAAAACCAAATCAACCTAACCTAACTCAGCAATTTGGTAATAATGGACGAGACTTTGCGGTCGTTTTCAGACACGACATTTTTTCCGGTCTTCAATAGGTGATTTTCTAAGGAGATAGTTTTATTTTGGCAACCCCAAAGTTAAAAAAAAAAAAAAATCATCACCAAATTTTTATGGTCCCCTTTTTCCTTTTTAAAACACTATTCCATAAAAAAAACATTTAAAATTTTCCCGGGGGAGAAATTTAGTAGGGTCTTATGGGTTTTAATGAAAAACCAAACCAATTTTTGGGTTTTAAAAAACCCCAAAAAAATAACTGGAAAATTTTAAAAAAAACAAGGTCTCCACCCTAAGCGACACAAATGTTGGCTCTAGTTTATACCTACTTCTTTAAGACATCTTTTTATATTTTAATGAGTCCCGATCCTTACTTTTCTCATGGCCGATATTAAAATTTTCGCGATCCATAATGTTATATTATTTATTTTTGGTTTGCGGGCCCCGGGAAGTTTCCAGTAGAAATGCTCGTAGCCGAAAGCCGTGTGACGAAAGGCATATTTTGCCACCATACGGGCATCTTTGGTAGCAAAAACCAAAAGATCCCGGGGAAAAAGTGTTGGTGACACGGCCTTTAGGTTGGGTTTAGGGCAGGTGGGTTTAGGTTAGGTTAGGTACGTTACGTTAGGTTTGGGTTAGTGCACAGCAAAAGGGGGCTCGAAGAGGGGTGCGGGTTAGGTCTGTAGAGTTTTTTCATTTTAGAATAGAGGCCCAATCTCCTATCTTTTTTAGGGCCCCAACAAGTTGGGGACTGGTGGAAACCTGGGTTTTTGGGGGGGAGAAAAACAAAAGGGGAAATATGGCCCCCCCCCAAAAAAAAAACCCTTTAAATAGGAAATTTTCCTATTTCATGGATTTATCGGGGAAATTTTTCCCCTTATTGTGTGCCCCCCCACAAAAGGAGCACATCAAAAGGGAAATATGACCCCCCAAAAAAAAAATCCCTAAACTGGGGAAAAATCCTAGTACATAGATTTAATCGGGTAATTTTTCCCCGATAAAGTTCATGAATAGGGAATTCCCTAGTTTAGGGTTTTTTTTGGGGGGGGCCAATTTTTTCCCTTTTATGTGTGTGCTCCCCCACCCAAAAACTCCGGTTTCCCACCATGCCCCCAAGTTTTGGCTATAAGAAGAAGAGAGGGTGGGCCTTTGTTTTTAAGATTTTCCCTAACCTTTAACCACAAAGATATCTACCTAAAATTAAGGTTTCATTAAAATATAAGACTTGACAAATCTTTTCCCGGCCAAATTTTAGTGTTTTTCTGAGGAGATAGTGTTTTTAATGGAAAGGGACCTAATTTCGGTGATAAATTTTTTTTTTGTTTTTAAACTGGGTTTTCGCAAAATAAAACTATCTCCGGAATAATGGGCGAGGTTTCGCGGCGTTTACAGAGACACCCAATTTTTTCTTGGCCTAAATAGGTGCTTGCTTAAGGGATAGTTTTTTTTTGCGCAAAAAAAAAAAAAAAAAAAAAAAAAAAAAATTAAAATTTTAAACCCAAACCTTTAGGGTTTTTAAGAAAAACCAACCCAACTGTAAGGGTTTTAATGAAACCTAACCTAACCATATGGTTTTAATGAAACCAACCCAACCTTAACACAAAAAATTTCATTTTTTTAATTTTTTTTTTTTTGGGTTTTCGAAAATAAAATTTATTAGAACAAGGAACGGTAAAACTTTGGAAGAAGTCCTTCACCCCTATCTTTTTTTTTTTCCCCCTATAGCCCCAAAAAGCCCGGGGAACTGGCGGGAATACGGGGTTTTTGGGGGGGGAAGCAAATATAAGGATTTATGGCTCCCAAAAAAATCACAAAGTCACTATAGTAAAAATTAACCTAAAATAAACCTTTAACCCACAAAAATACCAACCTAACCTAACCCAAAGTATACCCAACCTAAATAAACCCTTAAAAACCCCAAAAATATACTAACCTAAACCTAACCTTAACCCCAAAAATATACCTAACGAACCTAACTTAACCTTAAAAAAAAGAACTAACCTAACCTTAAACCCCAAAGATAGCTAACCTTAAACCCAAAGTTTCCTAAAATAACCCTTTAAACCCCAAAGTT
Source organism: Chionoecetes opilio (assembly GCA_016584305.1). Lineage (NCBI taxonomy): Eukaryota > Metazoa > Arthropoda > Malacostraca > Decapoda > Majidae > Chionoecetes > Chionoecetes opilio. The sequence goes on along the minus strand of JACEEZ010010106.1, from coordinate 259,331 downwards.
ACCTAACCAACCAACCAACCACAAAGTATACCCAACCTAACCTAACCTAACCACAAAGTATACCTAACCTAAAACCCAACCTAACCTAACGGAATTTGAATTTTTTAGGGAATCATATTTTATAGCGGCCCGGGGGGGTTAACCCAAAGGCTGAGCGCACGTGGAACCTTTTCAGATGTGAAGTACAATAAGTACAAAACAGTGCGGGAGTTCATTTCAGTCAAAGCCGGAAGGAGGGCTCCAAAATATTTCCAAGCACCTATTGTAGGCCAAAAAAAAAATAGTCGGTGTCTCTGAAAACGACCGCGAAAATCTCGTCCATTTTAACCCCATATCCCTTAGAAAAAGAACTATTGTAGGCCAGGAAAAAATAGTCGGTGTCTTTGAAAACGACCGCGAAGTCCTCGTCCATTATAACCGGCAGTCCTTGACGTATCTCTTCGCCGATCATCTCGGCATGGAAAATTCCCCTCGCAGGACATAGGACATTTTTCCTTGCTTGAAAGAGCTGGCCAAGGATGAAAGTCTTGTCCTGAAAAATATTATTTTTCTCGTCGATAGAGCGAAGACAATGTCAATGCTTGTGTCTTTTGAACGGAACGTTGCATATCTGGTACAATTATTCTTATAGATGAATTCATTCGTTGTAGTCTTCAGCAATTATCATAGAAATATTAATCTTGTGTTTTTTGATATTTTTATACCTTTCTGATGACTCTTAGTAGTGATATTTCATGAAATCCAAATTGGACTCTTGCTAAATGTAGCGCTCAGCGCTTCGTCCTAAGCCGCCGTCCTAGGACGCGTCTTAGACTTTCCTCGAACCTTAGGACGCAGGGTTAGGACGAATCCTAGGACGAATCCTAAATCTTTATAAGTATGGGCCCTGATCACCATTATCTACTCCCTACACAAGGCTGGTTTTAAACCAAAAGAGATTGCAGAGGAGGCAAAAGTTTCACTAAGAAGCTGGTTGAAATAAATTCGCGACACAACCGATAACATTCCACCTACTCATTTAAATAGGCCTGGTAGATCAAAGGCAGTTCACATCAAGACTACGAATTATAAACCGCCAGCTGACGAACATTCCTTCATGTACAGCGCGTAAAATTAAGGAATCAAACCATAGTTTAATGCATAATATGTATGCGAGAACTGTTTCTCGATATATTCAAAAGGACTTGAACTTCCCTTCCCGCCGTGCGGCACGCAAGCCTTTCTTAACACCTCTCCACAAAGAAAATCGTGTTGCTTTCGCCAGAGAGTTACCTGGCCACTTCACAAAGTTCGTTCCATACTTTGGTTAGATGAAAGCATATTCACTATGACAGGTGCACCAAGTATACGCGTTCGTCGTCCAAAATTTGCTGATCGCTACGACCATAAAATTAATATGTTGTGACACATGTGAGGCATCCTGAGAAACTGATGGTGTGGGGCTGTTTTTCTTATTACGGAGTTGGAAATTTAGTTATTATAGAAGGTGTTACTCTGAATGGTGAAAGATATCTCGATTTAAGGGGCTCGGCCGGTTTTTGTAATTTTTTGTAATTTATTGGGCAAAGGTTATGATATGTATACCATAAATTAGGGACACCATGTACAACAATTGTAGACCAAGAAACATAATGTGTGGCTTTTATTTTTTTCACAATATAATATTTGTTTGTTTTTTTGGTTATTTTGAAATGCTAACTTCTCCTATGATAATTAACCTACACCAATGAAATAAATATGGTACAAGAACTTTGTTCAGACCATCAAAGTTACGTCGAGATAACTGAATAAAAATGTATGGTTTGCTGGATATGAATTTTCAAATTTTCAATCCCATTTTTACCACTCAAACACACACAAAAGAATCTGATAAAACTTTGCTCTGTCAGATATGAAGAAAAGCAAGTCGTAACTTCATTTTATCAGGTTTGGGCATATTGTGTATTTTTTTTCATTGAAATTGGCCCAAAACTAAAGATGGAGATATAATTTGAATGTAAGGAACTTATGTTTTGAGATACGGGCCAATAAAGTTTTTGAATACCTGTGAACAAGCATCAGTAAGTGATATAATGGCATTACCTTTTCTTTTATGAGTTATAACACATATACTAAAATTAGATTTATTTACATTCAATCATATATGTTCATGTTCTGGTATACAATCTTCAGTCTTCAGGCTCCTGGTCCCCCCCTGCCTCAGCATGAGGCAGGGTATTATCTCACTGAGAGTGGGTATCAGAGTTGCCCAAGCTACTCATTGTTGCCAAGTTTTTGCTTAGAAACCTCCATGGGCATCCCGTAATTGTAGGTGTTTGCGTTTTTTTTTCGTTTTTTTTTCTATTTATACCTACGACAGATGCCATGTATCACTCTAAAGAGTAATTTCAAAAAAATTGCAAAAAAAGGTGGAACAAAATAGCATGAAAAATAGGGGGGATGGGGGGGTCCATAACACACCCGTATAATAAAATCTAAGGCGAATTTTGATGAAATACTTCGTATTTAGACTCTCAAAGGGTGTACGAAGCTGAGGAAAAATAATATACATTTTGTGAATTTCTCGGATTTTCGTCATATTCTGACCGGCCGATCCCCTTAATGCAGCGTTTCTTAACCTTTTCCGACCTCAGCACCCCCTGTAGTCAGCTCTAGGAAGTCCAGCACCCCCTATTTCTGGCTAACATCTGTTTACAAGGACTACAGTTGCTACAGGGATAAAGTAAAGTGAAGTGAAGTACTACTTGATCATTTGTTTTGTTCATTCTCCAAATATAAAACACCAAGGATGCCAATACTATCGGCAAAAGCATCTCCAGCGCTGCCCTCGCCAGTCCAGGGTACGCTACCAACTGATCACACCAGAAGCCAGACAATGGTAATATACGGAATTTTGTCTGACAACCCTGGTTCACCTGCAGATCAATAAGCTCCTCCTTGAGGTTGTCAGCATCACTCATGTCTGCCAGGAAGGGCTGCTGAATCCATTTCTGGAAAATATGATCCTTGGGAAAAGTACTTTGTCATGGTGGTCTCAAGGTGAGAGAGGTGAGCAACAATATTTTCTACAAGCATGGGGAGCTGTCTTATTCCCCAATATCTCGTCCAGGATAGGAAAGATTCCCACATTCCCTCCCTGGATTCGACTTCCAGAGTGAAAGCTTCTTCTTGAAGGCTTCTACCTTCTCTGCACAAACAAGATTGTTAGCAAACATGCCTTGCATGGACAAGTTGAGTTCATTCAAATGGCTGAAAATGTCTGCCAGATAGGAGAGAGAGAGAGGATGAACATTTCGTCCTAAAAATTTTCAGCGAACTTATTCCGATATTCTCGGAGGAATATTGAAATTTCATCCTTGAGCTCTGCAACACGGGGCAGGATTTTCCAACGGGGAGAGCCACCGCACTTCTGTGTGGCAGAAAAGGGGCTTGATATTCACTTCCCATCTCCTCACCAAGTAACTTGAACATCTGTGTCTGGGTTTAAAGGACGACCCCTATAAAATTCACAAGTTGAACACAGACAGAAACTTCTTGAGGTGAGACGGAAACCCATCTTTGCAGCCAAAGCATGGCGATTGAGAATACAGTGCTTCATGATGATATCGGGTACCCTCTTCTTAAACAAAGCAGTAAAGCCAAACCTATTCCCTATCATGGCTGGAGCACCATCTGTGCAGACCGACCCTACCTTCTTCCACTTGATATGATGCTTCTTAAAGAACTCGTCCAAGAGTCGGAATACTTCCGCTGCCTTCGTAGTCATTTGCAATGCCGCGCAGAAGAGGAATTCATCGTTAATTTCACCATCCTTGATGTACAGGTTATACAAAATCAGTTGACTCATGCTGGAAACATCAGTTGATTCATCCAACTGGAGACGGATGGGACTGTCCATAATCTCCTGAACAATATGGTCCAATATGTGGCAAATCATATATGCAACTCTCCCTGTGATGACATCGTTGGACAGAGGCACTTTTTTCATCATGTCTGCCTCTGGTCCAAGAACCAATTCTACCATCCGAATGGTGCATGGCTTAACCAAGTTTCCGGAGCCAAATGCGAAGCCTTCTCCCTGATGCACTGGTATGCCACCTCATAGGAAGCTTGCATATGGGGTTTCTGTACTGGCTTGAATCCAAGTCGGGGTAGTGTGCCTTTCTGGTCATATCTAGCCCTCTGCTGTCGATACCATACCTGCAGTCGATAGTCTGTTCATGTTTTGCAGCTGGATGCTTCACCTAGTGTTCTCGGAGTCTAGCAGGCTTCAAATTTGAGTTGCAAATAAAAAAATGGCAGGTCATACATTGTGCCCGGTTTTGGGTCCTCCACGATCAGGAGTGCATTTGAAGCCATACGTGCATATTTGTTACTTCATTTACGCGTCTTTGGCATTGCAGAATCACACAAGCCTATGGAGAAAACAAAGAAGTTGTTAGCAAAAGAGCACCAATCTAACTTAGATATTTGACCTTCAAAATTAAATTGATTAGTGTTTTGACCATAGGTAGTAGCGCGTTTTCGCGACGTTTACCAGGCAGGTCCAGGCCAGCCTTGAATAGTCCAGGCTAGGCTGATGCTCACGAAAACACATCTAGACTGGCCCCGTCCCATTCGTCGTTCTTATTGGCTGGGGGATCAAGTGGGTGGTCCTACCGTCCTGTCAGCTTTACCTCCCCCCCCAAAGACACACCAAAGGGTTATTAATTTGACCTCAAGTAATAAATAACCTTCTAATTGGCATATAAAAGGTGAACCGTGGTCATCATTCTGTGTGTGATGAGAGTCAGGTTTATAAATCTCTGGACGGAGAAAAAATTCCAGTAACACAATATTGCAAGACCTGTCGCAGCCATGTCAAACGTTTACTATATATAACCTATATAACCATCATGTATAGGTACTGGCACCCTCTACTTGGGGATTTCCGTATATAGCAGGCCTTTTACTGGTGGAGTACTTGTTATTAGCCCTATTATCATGCAAGTTTTGCCTTGTGCAATGTAGCAGTCATCCCTCGTAGCAGTCATCCCTGCTACTTGACTTCTCAATGGGAAGTCAAGTAGCAGGAATGACTATGAAAAATTGAATGATGAAATCTCATTTCATTTACCGTCAATAACATCTTCTATAATAATATAAGCGAAAGTGTGTGTGTGTGTCCGCGATAGGTGCCGCCCCCCGTGCCCCAATCCCATCATATGGCACAGTTTTGGAACCAGCTCGACCAGGGGCAACTTTTAAGCCCACTTATGAGATGATCCGATCACTTTTTTTCTTCTTTTTTTTTAGCAGCCTATTAGCGAGAATTGTGAAAAAAATGTGGGTTGCGAGAATTGAGGAAAACCCTTTATTGAGGGTGATGGGTAATGGGTGAGTGAATGGGTGGGGTGATGGGTAATGGGTGTGGGGTGATGGGTGAGGGAATGGGTGGGGGGTGATGGGTGATGGGTGAGTGAATGGGTGTGTGGTGATGGGTAATGTGGGTGGGGGGTGATGGGTAATGGGTGAGTGAATGGGTGGTAGGTGATGGGTAAGGCGTTAATACATACATTTTTACATCCATGATTTCAGGAAAGTTAGAAGGGGCTATCTGGAGAGTCTGTGTTTGGTGGGCCGAAGGCCCACCAAACACACTCTCCAGAAAGCTGTGTTTGGTGGGCCGAAGGCCCACTAAACACAGGTGGTGGGCCGAAGGCCCACCAATAGCCCTCCGCAGGAGCTAGCCAAAAAGTCCGCCCGGAGGGCGGCTTTGCGGCTAGTTATCTATACTATAGTCGCCACTGCACTGTATGTCGCAGGACGGCATATATTACGAGTTTTAGCATCACTACAGACTTGTATGTGCCACTGAAGAGACGAGCACAGTACGTAGTTTACATTATCTACATAACACTGTTCATGTCTTCAGTAACACATACAATTAAGTCTGTAGTGATGCTAAAATTCGTAATAGTATATGGTGCCTGGTGACATTAGTGCAGTGGCGACTATAGTTTTGTTGACGGTACATTAATTTCCCAAGATGTTGTTTCAGCAAATTGCGAATATTGTAATTTTCGTGAAATTTCTTTAGTCTTAAGGTCGGCCCTCATGGTGTTTCATTTTTGTCTTATAGCAGCACGAGAAGCTCCTGGACGTCTTCCCCGTGACTGTAGCGCGCATGCGCCAGTTCTCCCCACACTGGGCCAACGCGGTCCTGCTCCCTCGGCTGGCCCAGATAGTCCGGGCTAGTCCGGGCCAGCCCGTCTCGCGAAAACAAAAGTCCGCCCGGGACTGAGCCAGTCAAACGATACGGTCGCGAAAATGAGCTATAGCGTTCCCCAAAAAAAATACTTCATGAAATTGGAGCAACTACTTTATGAGTGATTTTAACAGAGAAAAAAACAAACAGACACAGACGAACACATATTATTATTCCACCTTCGGGGGTAAGGTAATGATAATATGTGTACAATTATAGTCAACCAATGATATTTTAATAAAAACAGCTGAAAATTTTAATGATTAGGGTAGGCTCAAACATTTTCCAGGCCCACTACATGGTGCAGATTTAAACAAGCGTTATCAATGCATTCATCTATAAAAAAAAATGATGCGACACATTGAAGAAAAGAGAGAGAGAGAAGAAGAAGAGAGAGAAGAGAAAAGAGAGAGAGAGGGGAGAGAGAGAGAGAGAGAGAGAGAGAGAGATTATATGAGTGAGTTAGAGCGAATGAGGAAGAGTATACCTTTCAATGGTCTTACCAGTATTACTGGAATTTGAAGTTAAGGCGAAACACAACGATGCGTGGGTTTGAGCTGTTCTGCTACTACGCAGCTACTGCCTGCAGCGGCGCAGTCTCAAACCGTATCACGTCAGACATCAGCACTCGAGTTTAAAGTACACACTCTCAATGAAAGTCAGTATTATGAGGTTAAAGTTTACAAATAAAAAAAAGTACTCATGTCCAAAAAGTATCCCTTCGATACTTTTGTATCCATTGCGAGGAACTGTAACATTGTACTGCCATATATGGAGCATTTCCCAGCACCCCCCAAAATTGATTTCAGCACCCCCTGGGGGTGCTAGCACCCCAGGTTAAGAAACACTGCCTTAATGCTTGACAATTTAAAGGAGTGCTTTGACAAGTGCAATGCTGAGACATTCATGCAAGACGGTGCACCGTGTCTAGATGTAAGCCAGTGAAGGAGTGGTTAGGAAATTGTGCCGTAAAATATTTTCAAAACTGGCCCGCAAAAAGTCCTGACTTAAATCCCATCGAAAACTGTGGGTTCTTATGAAAAAGGAAACTGAAAGAGGACACAAGTTCCTTACCAAAACTCAAGGCAGCTCTCCTAGATGTGTTTGGGACAACTTAAGTGAGGACAATTTATACACATTGGGTGACTCCCTCCACGCAATCAAGAGGAAGGGCAACCCAAAAAAATATTACTTTGGGGGGTAAGTGTTTATGTACATTTCTGTGGTAAAATTTTTGGGGGGAATATTATGATCTTGTTGTGCGCATGTGTTTTCCCATGGCAGCCGCCAGGGGGCTCGGTTGGGTAGAGCTGTGAGCTCGCGTGCAGCGTCCCTGCGTTCGATCCCACCAGGTTCATCCTGGCGTGGTGGCGCTTTGTATAGTCAATAACCTTGTCGTTGGTACTTGCAAAGTGTCTAGATAGGATCAAAGATCATATCTTACCTGTTTACCCATGGCGACGACGGAACTGCGCCAACTACTTTGACTTCCACACAGTGCGTGCACCCTCTTTATCCTGAAACTTTGGGCCGAGAAAAACGTGGCCTCTCGTCTTGCCCTCAAAATATATACAGGGAAAACGTTAGCGATATACAGAATTTCCTGTATAGACATATTAACTCTGAAATACTCAGGTCGATTTAATTGATTATAACATATATTGGAGCGTATTATCTAATGAAATGGATGTAGACTTATATTTAACTAATATTTTAGATAATGTTGTAAAGCCTTCCGTTCCAGTCTCTGAAAGACTCTTACATAGTTATGAAAATAAGTGGCAGATGAAATTTAATACCGATAAGTGTTAAGTTTTTCATATAAGAAGTAATGACGATCGAACTAATTATTCAATGAACGGACGTGAACTTTTCAATGTTATCGAAGAAAAAGGCTAGATAATTAATTGTAAGCAGCGACCTCAAATCCTCTAAACATGGTTCAGAAGCTGTGAACAAAATGAACAAATTTACCAGTTTTATAGGAAATACTTTCGAATACATGTCTGAATAGTCATTCTTTTACACTTTTCAATGCAATAATGCGTCCTCACTTTGAATATTGCGTTCAATTCAAGTTGCTCTAATACAGAAAATATATATATACAAACTAAAGGGAGTGCAAAAAAAAGTTATTCAAATGATTCCGCGCTTTGAACAAGCATAAGAGAGTGATTGAGGAACTGTTCAGTTTGTCAATACGTAAACGGGAGCTTAATACAAGGGAGGGGATTTTCAGTATATTTTCAAATTGCAGTATGAGATTCATATTTCTAACAGAAGTAAGTCATATAAACATCATTTTGGCCAAGTTTGAAGTATAGAGCAGAAATTTTTTCACCCTATTTTTTAAGCTGTCTTTATTCACTCATCACTATAAATTTATGCCGACATTATTTTGTAATTTAATATTTAAAGTATCTCAGCTTATATGATTGACTTTTATGATTGCTTCATAAATATACATTATTGTTTTGACCTTCTTTTCATTTTTCATATAAAAATTGAAATACGGCTCATAAACAAAAAACTCGATCATTTTTGTTCCTTTTATTTGTCTTTTATAAGTACGCCGCAAGCCGCCTCCGGGGACTTTTTGGCTAGCTCCTGCGGGGGCCATGGTGGGCTTCGCCCACCACTTGTTGTGGGCCGAAGCCACCAAACACACTCTCAATAGCCCTTCTAGCTTTCTGAATCATGATTAAAGTATGTATAACGCCAACCCTTCCATCACCCCCAACCCATCACTCACCCATTCCCCACACCCCCCACCCATTCACTCACCCATACCCATCACCCCACCCATTCCTCACCCATTACCCATCACCAAACACCCATTCACTCACCATTACCCATCACCCCCCATCTATTCCTCACCCATCACCATCACCCCCCCCCATCACTCCCCCACACCCATTACCCATCACCCCACCTATTCATTCACCCATTCCCATCACCCTACATCAAGGTTTCCTCAATTCCAAATGATCTAAAATCAGAAAATGCATGTCGCTGGCGTTTTAACTCAAAGGTTGGTCTACTGTGTTTTGCTCGGACAAATATTTTTCATAAATTAATTTCGCGATAAACATTGATGCCGCATCTGAATCCCAAAAATATAGTTCTTCTGTTGTTTACAAATTTTATATGGATACATGCATTACGATGGAACGTTCTATAATAGAAATTTAATGCAAATTCTCGCCTCGAGTAGCAAACTTAATATATTTTTACATGTATATTGTGGCATGTAAAATTTGGGCGATGTTCACACTGTTTTTTAAGACAGTATGCTGCATCTGGCAAAATGCTTGTCAAAATACAATAAGCAATGCCCTTGGAAAAAAACGAAGAATAAAGAATCCCGAATCGGCTTTTTGCTGCGCAATGTATGTTATAATTGCGGAGGGACCACGCCGCGGCGGGGAGTTGGTGGCGGGGAGATTGTGGCGGGATTGAATCAAAACATTACGACTTCACGCGTGCTCTTTGGGCATTTGCCAGGCTTTCTATCTGATTGATACACAATATAACAGGAAAATTACTGCCTAGGTATAGATATTTTCTAAACATTCGTTATTGACAATATAATATCATAAGTAGCATTTATCTCGCCTCCTCAACTATAACCTGCCTGGTTATTTGTTTTATATACAATGTTTTCCCAGAATCAGGCACCTATACAATATACATGTAGCAGAAAATCGTTTCTTAATTTTAAATAATTGTGTGTTTAAGTGCAGTGAATAAGCCCATATTTTTCTTTCAAGTTGACCAACTTCACCAATTGTGAGTTAAACTGCCATCACCACTGCATTTCGAGTTGCAGTTCTCTCTAATTGAGAGAACTGAAACTCGAGAAATGCCAGTGGTCGCTGGCAGTTTTAACTCAAAGGTTGGTCTACTGTGTTTTCCCTCCGCGACTAATATTTTTCATAAATCAATTTCGCGATAAATATTGATGCACCGCATCTGAATACTAAAAAAGAACGTTCTTCTGTTGTTCTAGTAATGTATGCATGACATGCATTACGATTGAACGTTCTAAGATAGCAATTTAATGCAAATTACTCGCCTCGAGTAGCAAAGCTTAATATATTTTTTACATTATATTGTGGCATGTAAAATTTGGGCGATGTTCACACTGTTTTCTAAGACAGTACTGCTGCGTCTGGCAAACGCTTGTCAAAATACAATAAGCAATGCCTTGGAAAAACGAAGAATAAAGAATGCCGAAATCGGCTTGTTGCTGCGACAATGTAGGTTATAATTGTGGAGGCGACACGCCGCGGCGGGGAGTGGTGGCGGGGAGATTGTGGCGGGGAGATTGAATCAAAACATTGCTACTTCACGCGTCGACCTCATTGCACTTCCAGTGCTTTCTATCTGATTGATACACAATAAAAACAGGAACATATGACTGCCTAGGTATAGATAACTTCTAAACATACGTTATTGACTGTATAATATCATAGAGTACATTTACCTCGCCTCCTCAACTATAACCTTTCTTGGTTATTTGGTTAATACAATGTTTTACAGAATCAGGCCTTCTATACAATATACATATAGAAGAAAATCGTTCTTAAAATTATACTTTTGTGTTTTAAGTGCAGTGGAATAAGCCCATATTTTTCTTTCAAGTTGACCAACTTTTCCCCCAAATTGTGAGTTAAAAACTGCCAGCGACCACTGGCATTTCGGAGTTGCAGTTCTCTCTAATTCTCGCAACCACTTTTTTTCTCAAATTCTCACTATAGGCTGCTAAAAAAAAAAAAAAAAATATCGGGTCATCTCATAGTGGGCTTAAAACCTTCCCTGGTCGAGTGGTTCCAAAACTGTGCCATTATGATGGGATTGGGGCACTGGGGCGGAACCTACGCGGACATACAAACAGACACACTTTCCTTATTATAGATATCGTTTGGAATGTAAAATTTCGGTGATTTGAAGTTTTGTAGTCTTTGGGAACATAAGTTCGTTTTTGAAAAAAATATTTGAAATATTTTCCACCAAAAAGTCATATAAGTGCACAGTTATACAACCAATTTTTTGTTTATAATGTAGTTGGATCCACCTTTTCAAAATATTTGGCAACTTGTCACTCTTATGCAAGGATATTATAACACCCGAAGTGTGGGTATGGAGGCCTTTGCTCTCCTCGTCCTCTTACTCTGAGCTCTTTGATTCACCACAGAAACATTTCTCGTCTCGCTATTGATACCTTCTTCTTACTCTACTTTTGGCTCGTTGAGGATGATACAAATGTTGTTAGTGTTTGACAGATATACGCGTGAGGTTTTTGCTGTAAAGTACGTTATCTCACATGAACGCGGACCCTGTATAAGGCGACCAGCCACAACCTCCCCGCTACCAAACACATGACAATAACAAAAATAATTGTAAAGGATATGGAAATACAACGCACTCGCATCATGGCAGGCAAGCTCGGGCGTCATCCACGAATGTACGGGGTGGGGGGATTCCGTAAATAGGATGATTGAATCTGAACAATTAATTTACCATAGCAGCCCCTGATGTTACAGTTCTTTCTAAAATATATATTTAAAAATTGATATTTTTCAACCCAAACTGATGACCCCCCCCCCCCGTTCATAGAACTAAAGGCGCGTTTTCCGCGTCAGTTTTTAGAACCGGTCCTGGACTGCCGGCTGGGAAATATCGGCTAACACATTGTGAGATGTTGGCGGGATATTAACTGCCGACAAGTTAGCAGCATTTCCCAAGACTAAATATTTTTAGACGCCGACCGACCGCTATCAAGTTATCAGTGTGTCGGCCAACTAATTTTCTCGCTGGCCAAACTGGACAGTCAGACAGTCTTGCCGACAGTTGGCGACCGTCTGCATGACTGTCGTCAAGATCGTCTGCGACTGTCGGCCAATCGATCGTCAGAATTGTAGTTGTCGTAGACATGGCGCCAGTTCAAAAAATTACAATGAGACTCGTCTTGAGACTATTTGCCAGCATGTCGTCGACATGTTGGCAACTAGTTGGACGAATCCAACTAGTTGTTAACAGGTGACGACGGCGACGTCGGCAATTATACTAGCCGACACCAAGACACCAAAAAACATCCCCCATATTCCGAGCGTGGGAGCCGACTTGTCAAATCCGAAAGTCACTGGGTTGTCGTGGCCCGAGTCATGGCAGGCTCGGTGAGCCAGATGTTTACAGTGTGAACAGGCTTTAGTATCAGCTACTCAGCTCAATTTATATGGTTTTAAGTCATTTTGTTGCGGGTTTTTTTCTTATCAATTTCATGTTAGTTTTTTTTTACTGCATGGTGTCTTTACTCACTTCTGTTTTGGCCAACCTCGGCCAGAGGGAGTGGAAGGTGAGGATGAGCCTTCAACTTTACTGTGTTTTGCCTCTTACACGTAGAAATTATAGTGATATAAAGTAGTCAAACAGGCAGTCTCGTTTAGCCCTGTTGCCCTCTATTCTTTCTTTGTATTTATTATTTTGTGTTATTTTGGTCTTGGTCTTAGTTGGGAGGTTTTCCTCTCGTCTGTACTAAGTACAGACTGTACAGTCTCGGCCTTTAAACTTGAACTTTCCTTCATACAGTTTCCTTATCCGTAGAGGTAGGGAGAGGCTGGCGGGGTACCGGGGTGAGGATTCAGTAGTCGAGTTGGTACATTCCCCCCAAAATTCCCTTTACACTCGGAGCTTGACAAGCCTACCCCTTTTTCATTATCTCCAACCCTGCCCGCAAATCTTCGGCCATTACCTACCTGCTCCTCTCTCCCTGAGACTCAGTCGTACCCCCCCCATATCCTTCCTCCGCCATAAACGGCTCAACTGTTTCACACCCCTCACACCTCCTACACACACACACCACACACACAACACAAAGGCAAGCTGGATAATAGTTTANTAATTTTTGATAATGTGTAAACCCTTCCGTTCCAGTCTCTGAAAGACTCTTACATAGTTATGAAATAAGTGGCAGATGAAATTTAATACCGATAAGTGTTAAGTTTTTCATATAAGAAGTAATGACGATCGAACTAATTATTCAATGAACGGACGTGAACTTTTCAATGTTATCGAAAAAAAAAGGCTAGATAATTAATTGTAAGCAGCGACCTCAAATCCTCTAAACATGGTTCAGAAGCTGTGAACAAAATGAACAAATTTACCAGTTTTTATAGGAAATACTTTCGAATACATGTCTGAATAGTCATTCTTTTACACTTTTCAATGCAATAATGCGTCCTCACTTTGAATATTGCGTTCAATTCAAGTTGCTCTAATACAGAAAATATATATATACAAACTAAAGGGAGTGCAAAAAAAAGTTATTCAAATGATTCCGCGCTTTTGAAACAAAGCATAAGAGGAGTGATTGAAGGAACTTGTTCAGTTTGTCAATACGTAGATAACGAGGAGACTTAATACAAGGGGAGGGGATTTTCTAGTATATTTTCAAATTGCAGTATTGAGATTCATATTTCTATACAAGAAAGTAAGTCATATAAACATCATTTTGGCCAAGTTTGAAGGATATAGGAGCAGAAATCTTTTTTCACCCTATTTTTAAGCTTGTCTTTATTCACTCATCAGCTATAAAATTATATGGCCGTACATTATTTTGTAATATTAAATATTGTAAAGTAATCACTCAGCTTAATATGATTGAGCTTTTTATGATTGCTTCATAAATATACATTATATGATTTTTTGACCTTCTTTTTCAATTTTTTGCATATAAAAATTGAAATACGGCTCATAAAACAAAAAACCTCGATCAGTTTTTGTTCCTTTTATTTTCTTTTATATAGTACTAGCCGCAAAGCCGCCCTCCGGGCGGACTTTTTGGCTAGCTCCTGCGGAGGGCCATTGGTGGGCTTCGGCCCACCACCTGTGTTTGGTGGGCCGAAGGCCCACCAAACACAGACTCTCCAGATAGCCCCTTCTAGCTTTCCTGAAATCATGGATGTAGAAATGTATGTATTAACGCCAACCCATTCACATCACCCCCAACCCATTCACTCACCCATTACCCATCACCCCCCACCCATTCACTCACCCATTACCCATCACCCCCCACCCATTCACTCACCCATTACCCATCACCACACACCCATTCACTCACCCATTACCCATCACCCCCCATCTATTCCCCAAACCCCTCACCCATCACCCCCCACCCATTCACTCACCCCACACCCATTACCCCCTCACCCCACCTATTCACTCACCCTTACCCATCACCCTACATCAAGGTTCCTCAATTCCAATGATCTGAAACTCGAGAAATGCCAGTGGTCGCTGGCAGTTTTAACTCAAAGGTTGGTCTACTGTGTTTTGGCTCCGCGACTAATATTTTTCATAAATTAATTTCGCGATAAACATTGATGCACCGCATCTGAATACCAAAAAATATAGTTCTTCTGTTGTTCTACTAATTATATGGATGACATGCATTACGATGGAACGTTCTATAATAGCAATTTAATGCAAATTACTCGCCTCGAGTAGCAAAGCTTAATATATTTTTTACATGTATATTGTGGCATGTAAAATTTGGGCGATGTTCACACTGTTTTCTAAGACAGTACTGCTGCATCTGGCAAATGCTTGTCAAAATACAATAAGCAATGCCTTGGAAAAACGAAGAATAAAGAATGCCGAAATCGGCTTGTTGCTGCGACAATGTAGGTTATAATGCGGAGGCGACACGCCGCGGCGGGGAGTGGTGGGCGGGGAGATTGTGGGCGGGAGATTGAATAAAACATTACGACTTCACGCGTCGCCTCATTGCACTTCCAGGCTTTCTATCTGATGATACACAATAATAACAGGAAAATATGACTGCCTAGGTATAGATAACTTCTAAACATTCGTTATTGACTATATAATATCATAGAGTAGCATTTATCTCGCCTCCTCAACTATAACCTGCCTGGTTATTTGGTTATATACAATGTTTTACAGAATCAGGCACCTATACAATATACATGTAGCAGAAAATCGTTCTTAATATTATAATTGTGTGTTTTAAGTGCAGTGGAATAAGCCCATATTTTTCTTTCAAGTTGACCAACTTTTCACCAAATTGTGAGTTAAAACTGCCAGCGACCACTGGCATTTCGGAGTTGCAGTTCTCTCTAATTGGAGAGAACTGAAACTCGAGAAATTGCCAGTGGTCGCTGGCAGTTTTAACTCAAAGTTGGTCTACGTGTTTTCCCTCCGCGACTAATATTTTTCATAAATCAATTTCGCGATAAATATTGATGCACCGCATCTGAATACTAAAAAAGAACGTTCTTCTGTTGTTCTAGTAAGTGTATGCATGACATGCATTACGATTGAACGTTCTAAGATAGCAATTTAATGCAAATTACTCGCCTCGAGTAGCAAAGCTTAATATATTTTTTACATGTATATTGTGGCATGTAAAATTTGGGCGATGTTCACACTGTTTTCTAAGACAGTACTGCTGCGTCTGGCAAACGCTTGTCAAAATACAATAAGCAATGCCTTGGAAAAACGAAGAATAAAGAATGCCGAAATCGGCTTGTTGCTGCGACAATGTAGGTTATAATTGTGGAGGCGACACGCCGCGGCGGGGAGTGGTGGCGGGGAGATTGTGGCGGGGAGATTGAATCAAAACATTGCTACTTCACGCGTCGACTCATTGCACTTCCAGGCTTTCTATCTGATTGATACACAATAATAACAGGAACATATGACTGCCTAGGTATAGATAACTTCTAAACATACGTTATTGACTGTATAATATCATAGAGTAACATTTACCTCGCCTCCTCAACTATAACCTACTTGGTTATTGGTTAAATACATGTTTTACAGAATCAGGCTTCTATACAATATACATATAGAAGAAAATCGTTCTTAAAATTATACTTTTGTGTTTTAAGTGCAGTGGAATAAGCCCATATTTTTCTTTCAAGTTGACCAACTTTTCACCAAATTGTGAGTTAAAACTGCCAGCGACCACTGGCATTTCGGAGTTGCAGTTCTCTCTAATTCTCGCAACCCACTTTTTTCTCTCAATTCTCACTAATAGGCTGCTAAAAAAAAAAAAAAAATATCGGATCATCTCATAAGTGGGCTTAAAACCTTCCCCTGGTCGAGCTGGTTCCAAAACTGTGCCATATGATGGGATTGGGGCACTGGGGGCGGAACCTAGCGCGGACATACACACAGACACACTTTCGCTTATATTATAGATAATCAGTTTGGAAATGTATTACGTGATTTTGAAGTTTTGTAGTGTTTGGGAACAATAAGTTACGTTTTGAAAAAAAATTATTTGAAATATTTTTCCACCAAAAAAGTCATATAAGTGCACAGTTATACAACCAATTTTTTTGTTTTATAATGTATGTTGGATCCACCTTTTTCAAAATATTTGGCAACTTGTCCACTTCTTATGCAAGGATATTATACACCCGAAGGTGTGGGTATGGAGGCCTTCTGCTCTCCTCTCCTCTACTCTGAAGCTCTTTTGATTCACCAGCAGAAACATTTCTCGTCTTCGCTATTGCTACCTTCTTCTTACTCTACTTTGGCATCGTTGAGGATGATACAAATGTTGTAGTGTTGACAGAAGTACGACGTGAGGTCTTTTCTGTAAAGTACGTTATCTCACATTGACGCCGACCCTGTGATAAGGCGACCAGCCACAACCTCCCCGCTACCAAACACATGACAATAACAAAAATAATTGTAAAAAATATGAAATACAACGCACTCGCATCATGGCAGGCAGGCTCGGGCGTCATCCACGAATGTACGGGGTGGGGGGATTCCGTAAATAGGATGATTGAATCTGAACAATTAATTTACCATAGCAGCCCCTGATGTTACAGTTCTTTCTAAAATATATATTTAAAAATTGATATTTTTCACCCCAAACTGATGACCCCCCCCCCCCGTTCATAGAACTAAAGGCGCGTTTCCGCGTCAGTTTTAGACCGGTCTGGACTGCCGGCTGGGAAATATCGGCTAACACATTGTTGAGATGTTGGCGGGATATTAACTGCCGACAAGTTAGCAGCATTTCCCAAGACTAAATATTTTTAGACGCCGACCGACCGCTATCAAGTTATCAGTGTGTCGGCCAACTAATTTTTCTCGCTGGCCAAACTGGACAGTCAGACAGTCTTGCCGACAGTTGGCGACCGTCTGCATGACTGTCGTCAAGATCGTCTGCGACTGTCGGCCAATCGATCGTCAGAATTGTAGTTGTCGTAGACATGGCGCCAGTTCAAAAAATTACCAATGAGACTCGTCTTGAGACTATTTGCCAGCATGTCGTCGACATGTTGGCAACTAGTTGGACGAATCCAACTAGTTGTTAACAGGTGACGACGGCGACGTCGGCAATTATACTAGCCGACACCAAGACACCAAAAAAACATCCCCCCATATTCCGAGCGTGGGAGCCGACTTGTCAAATCCGAAAGTCACTGGGTTGTCGTGGCCCAGAGTCATGGCAGGCTCGGTGAGCCAGATGTTTACAGTGTGAACAGGGCTTTAGTATCAGCTACTCAGCTCAATTTATATGGTTTTAAGTCATTTTGTTGCGGGTTTTTTTCTTATCAAATTTCATGTTAGTTTTTTTTTACTGCATGGTGTCTTTACTCACTTCTGTTTTGGCCAACCTCGGCCAGAGGGAGTGGAAGGTGAGGATGAGCCTTCAACTTTACTGTGTTTTGCCTCTTACACGTAGAAATTATAGTGATATAAAGTAGTCAAACAGGCAGTCTCGTTTAGCCCTGTTGCCCTCTATTCTTTCTTTGTATTTATTATTTTGTGTTATTTGGTCTTGGTCTTAGTGTGGGAGGTTTTCCTCTCGTCTGTACTAAGTACAGACTGTACAGTCTCGGCCTTTAAACTTGAACTTTCCTTCATACAGTTTCCTTATCCGTAGAGGTAGGGAGAGGCTGGCGGGGTACCGGGGTGAGGATTCAGTAGTCGAGTTGGTACATTCCCCCCAAAATTCCCTTTACACTCGGAGCTTGACAAGCCTACCCCTTTTTCATTATCTCCAACCCTGCCCGCAAATCTTCGGCCATTACCTACCTGCTCCTCTCCCTGAGACTCAGTCGTACCCCCACCATATCCTTCCTCCGCCATAAACGGCTTCAACTGTTTCACACCCCTCACACCTCCTACACACACACACACACACACACACACAAAGGCAAGCTGGATAATAGTAGATTTGGAGACGGGACAGTACGAGCATAGCTCTTTTCCTGTATGTTACAACTAGGTAAATACAACTATGTAAATACACACACACACACACACACACACACACACACACACACACACACACACACACACACACACACACCACACACACACACACTAGGTATTCATATGAATGTATGAAAGATTCCATATAATTATTACAATAGTGAAATGAATAAGTGATAATGAAGATATCTGCATTGATTCATAATGATATTAATACCATTGATACGAATATTGATATTAACAGCTCTGATAACAATTATTGTTATTATCATTATAATTATAACAATTGTGATTGTATTGAACAATAATCATCATTATTAGCATAATGTATATCAATATAAAGGATATTATCAATTTCAAATAATTATATTATTACTATCACTAGTATTAAAGATAAAAATTCATAATGATGATAAAATAGTAAAATGAATTATCATTTATATAGTTATGTTATCATTCGCATTACTACTGCTTTTAATATTAGCCTACTGCTATTGATAATAATAATAATAATGATAGTAATAATAGTAATAGTAATAATGATAGTAATATTATTAATGGTAATAATGCTAAAACAATGATAATAGTTATGATAAAAAGCCTATCTTAAATGATAATGAAAATAACAATAATGAAATTAGATTAGTGATAACAGTAGGCCGAATAATAAAATAATAGTGATATAATGAAACAAATATTAATAACAATGGTAATGATAACAACAATACAATTATTTTGTACAGTATTTGTGTTAATCGGCTCCATCCCCTGAGTGCTTCATTCCTGAGCAATGGCTTTTACCTGGAGCAATCGGCTTGCAACGAACTCGCATACACTCTGCTTGCAACAGATCAAATATCGCACTGGTCAGTTTCAGCGCTGCCTTATGCCGAATTCGGTCAGAAGTGGAACTTATTGGACGAGGGTACGTGTGCTGCGAATAATTTGCACAAATTAGAGTCGGCTGTGAATACGATCTTTAAAAGTTTGTTTGATTAAATTCTTACCCTGCTTACCCTGTCACACTAGCGTATCGTACTAGCATATGCCAGCGTATGAAAAATATCACTCATACGATGGTACATACGGCGAGGCAGAATTTTTTTTTTAAGCATGCTTAAAAATTTGGTGCGTATTCCGACGTATGGTTTATACGCTAAGCATACGTTAGGCATACGCTGAATACGCTAGAGGTACGACAGAGGTACGTTACTAATAGGTCGAGTACGCTGACCATACGCTGGCGATACGCTACTCATACGCTATATACTCACAGGTTTAATACGGTAAGTATACGCACAATTCTGCATTTTCAAGGGCTTTTTGTGCGTATGAAAATTATTTTATGAATTTTCTTACGCAACTCATACGTTTCTCTCATACGCAGTATTATGACAGGGCCTTTATTAGTCCACGTGAGTCAGTTGCATAGAGTGGTACGCTGGACGTAATGGTATCTTGATGTTACCGTGTTGACGCGTCTGGCTGTCTTGTTAATATATTTATCTGGCTGTCATTATATATATATATATATATATATATATATATATATATATATATATATATATATATATAATATATATATATATATAGTATATACGGGCAGGAGATTTTCTCTGAGACAGATCTCGTTAAAAGTGATAGCTAGTTCAGCGTTTATTATCTTCTTAAAGATATTTTCTCTTTGTCTTAAGAGTGTCTTATTCTCTTTTATAATCATTAAGACGAGAAGCAAAAGCTATCTACCAATCAACGACATCGGTAATAGGCTGCGTGGCAGACAGATCGGCTATAAATAGCGCTTCACTTCGCATCTTAATCATGCTCACCTCAACTCCTGAGGAGAACACATCTTCCATATGCTGCTGAAGAAGGGTTCTTAGACCCGAAATCGCGATACAGCAAACATGACAAGCTACGGCGAAGTCATAAAAGTGATTACAAAAGAGAATAAGACACTCTTAAGACAAAGAGAAAATATCTTTAAGAAGATAATAACGCTGAACTAGCATAGCTATCACTTTTAACGAGATCTGTCTCAGAGAAAATCTCCTGCCCGTATATACTATATATATATATATAACAGATAATGCTAATGATTATGATATATTATCCCTGGACTTTAGGCATTCGATAAGGTACCACATAAGGTTAAATAAGGTTAAGGCTCATGGAATAGATTGGAAGGTTCTTCGTTGAATCAGAGCTTGGCTAAGTGATAGGCAACCGAGGGTTACAATTAATGGTTCTAAATCTGAATGGGGGCAGGTGACAAGTGAGGTTCCACAAGGGTCTGTTTTGGGGTCCGTTACTATTTTTTATTAACATCAATGAATTGGATAGTGGGATTAGCAGTGATATCAGCAAGTTTGGTGATGATACTAAGGTAGGTAGAATTATTAGATCACAAACTGATGTAAACATATTGCAGAGAGACTTAGATAAACTTAATGACTGGGTAGTCAGATGGCAGATGGAATTTAATATTGATAAGTGCAGCGTTATGAATGTTGGTAGAAAAATAAACTGGTAATAGATACACCATACGCAATGTATCGCTGAAAAGATCAAAAGGTGAAAAAAATATGGGAATGAACGTGAGCTCAGACCTCCGACCTAGGAAACAATGTATTGAGGCTAGAAATTGAGCTAATAGAGTGTTAGGATTCATTACCAGATGTGTTAAAAGTAGAAGTGCTGAGATTATTCTAAAACTTTATTTGGCTCTAGTCAGACCTCACCTAACCTATGCGGTTTAGTTTTGGTCTCCATATTACAGGATTGATATAGCCTTGTACCCGTGCAGAGAAGGATGACCAAAATTATTCATGGGATACGTAACTTTAGTTATGAGAAAAGATTGAAGCTATCAAATTTACTCTCACTCGAGAGGCATAGAGTAAAGAACGATCTGATATATTTTTTGAAGCGGTTAAAGGGATTTTTTTTTTTTTTTTTTTTTTTTTTTTAGTCTTTATTGGAGTGGAGCCTATAGCGCCTGTAGGCTTATGGCGAGTCTTGATGTTGGTCGATCTCGCCCATTAGTGGCACAGGCTGGATTTTTTATAGTGACACCTGTCGTCTTAAGCCCGGTTCCCACCTTCCCGCTTGTACGGCCGCCATACAACAACAATGACGTCACCATCATCACCGCTTGAGTGGTATTTGTGGTAACTGGGCACAGTTGGCAACTCCGCTCGAGCGGACACCGCCGAGCGGGAGAGATGACTTGAATTTAACTTTGTACGGCGGCCGTACAGCGGTACGGCGGTGCAGTAGACTTTGTTGTGACGTCATTGTGACGTCTTTGTTGTTGTACGGCGGCCGTACAAGCGGGAAGGTGGAAACCGTGCTTTAGGTGAAGAACGCGTTTTTTATGATGTACGGATCTTTAGTCAGGTTGCAGCCTACATTTTTCTTCGTCATACTCGCAATCGAAGGCCAGGGCCTGTATTTATAATAGCTTATGGGTTTCCCATAAGCAGACAAAATGGCGAAGTTCGCCATAAGTCACCGAAAATCTCCATAAGTGCTCGTGTTTTCCCATAAAGTTCCCCATAAGCGCTATGGGATGTCCGGAGGTCCCATAAGGATCCTTATGTTGACATAAGCCGTCAACATGGCAGCAAAACAACTCTTCCGCCAGCGCCAACCCAGGCATTTTCGTGCCAGAAGAGACGTTCTCGGCTAATTGAATGACGAAGAACTTGTCAAGAGGTATCGGCTGAACCATGAGGGAATTATGTATGTCACTCTCGTGAATGCATTCATCCAGAGTAAATAAAAAAGGAACCATACACTGACAGCGGGAATGAAAATTATAATAACATTATGATTGTTTCCTCGCCACTGGCAAGAGGCAGCAGGCACTGAGCAGTGCAGCTGCTGCAGTGATGACCATGGAGCAGCTGGAGTGGACAGGAAAAATGCTTGCTCAAGGCCGTCCATGGTAATACTCTCGTGTACCCAAATTTTGTGCGAGACAACAACCGAGAATTTATTAGGATCCTGAATAGGTATAGATTATATGTATATAACTAATTTATCAATTAAGCTACAGGATGTGTGTCGCCTGTCTGTCTGAGGCAACAACATCTTTTGATGAGGTTATGTTGACGAAGTATCACGCCATGGCCTGCATCAAGACAACCTGGTGTCTTGATGCAACACGTAGACACCTCGACCTGGTTCCAGCCTACACACACAAGCTGTGTGTATCATCTCAGCGCTCTGCCCAAGGATGATGACGCTGACACAGATGCAACAGGCCTGAGAGACATGAACACCGGAACCTGTTAGATTCCGGCCAAAACTCATATATGCTGCAACTGGCCGGAGGGAAGACAGAAACCAACGGACGGAGTCACTGAGCTGTTCCGGCCATTCCCTTGGCCGTCGGAACACGTGACTTGTAACTCGCCCTCACAGTGTACAGATATATATATATATATATATATATATATATATATATATATATATATATATATATATATATATATATACATATATATATATATTGTAAATCCTTTGTTCTGGTACTTTGTAATAACAAAGCCTTATAAAACAACCGCACTACCACTTTTATTAAACTACCATTTGAAGTGTCTGGCTAGGACGGTAAAGACTCCTACCCATCAATCTACACTTCTGAGGCAATCATCCCCTACAGTGTCACCAACACTTGTAAGTATTCTTACTCGGGTTGACCCCAGTTACCTGTAATAACAATACAGATAAGGGTAACATAAATGGTAACAGCTTGGGATACGAACAACCAATAATATTACAGTACCGTAAAATAATGAACAATTAATACACGTGAGGTGAGCGATAGATTGTGGAACAACATTGAGTCTGAACGTAGACAGAGAGACAGAGAGAGACAAAATTTTTAAAGCTGTGTCAGACAAGCCTGGCCTTCGTGATTTTTTCCACGATTCAGCATCTCCTCTTAAAGATCTAGTTCATATAATTACTCAAACCACAACAAACAGAGTTATCAATTAATAACTCCCCAGTATAGAGAATCCAGCTTACATTGCCTTCGAGATTCAGCGACGAGAACACCGCGAGGACAAGGACGCGTATCTCCGCGAGGACAAGGACGAGGACGCGTGGAAGAACGCGGACGAGGACGCTGTCTGTTATCGTGTGTACGGAAGAGGCCCCGACTTCTTACGAGGTCATCACAACGCCCCAGCCGACACCTGCTTTCCCCCACTCTTGCTGATCTGGCTTCTGCATTGGCATCTCTTGGAGGAACGCTTCAGCTGAACGGACAAGACTACTGCCGTGCTGACACTGCAGTATAGTGAGTACAACACCCTTAGCTGACATTTACATGATATATATATTCAAGTACGCCACTTGTTTAACAACAGTAGATAATGGTAAATGGAGTTACTTTTTGTGTAATATATTTGTCAGTTATTTTTGTAGTTGTATTTTTTTTTCTTTGCACTGTTAAATAATTTATAGTACTTCACTATACATGTTCGCTTCTTATATCACTCATATATGTACATGCATCTTTTTTTATTGCCTTAAAAGTACAAGAGATGGGTAATAGCACTTTATCTTGGTTAAAGTTTCACTTATAATTAATGGACAAAACAAATCAGACTAAGTCAGAAAAAGAGCGTGAATTACTCACCGAAAAATTTCTTGGACTTTGTAAAGGACGGAAAGTCTTAGCATCTGACGCACCAAATAGTGACAGTGAGGAAGAATTAGTTAAACATTTACCAGAGGAGGATATTCGTAAATTAAGAAGTGGAAGTCACCACCTACGAGTCTCTCCTGAGTTAACTCAGTCACTAACTAACTCAAACTCTAACTCAGTCACTCTTACTAACACAATGTCTCCCACTAAGCCTCCCGGTGCAGGTCCTTCTGGCATCCCTGACCAGCCTCTTCCTCAGGCCGCTGGAGCTATTAAAATATTGCCCACAAGTGCAGCTATTCGCGAATTTTCGGGTACTGATCTAAGCTATACTGCCAGGGAATTAGTCTTTATGAAGATGTCATGAAAAACTCCTTTGTATGTGATGAAGGGGATCAAATATCTTTCATCCGTTCACGCCTACAGGCTGGCTCACGAGCTTCACATTCAATGCAAGCCAGCGCTTTTACCAAGCCACAACAAGCACAAAATTATCAGGCTTTTCGGTCAAACTTCTTGGAAACATTTGGGGAAAATGAAAAACACAGCTTGGTCAAAGGTGTTAATTTAGCGGTAGAACTATTGCACGGTAGCGCTGCGTCAAAGGATCTTTTTGATGGTCAGGTAGACGCAAACAGAATATCTGCTGATTTCGTTAAGTACTTAAAAGACAATGGGTGGACTCACGGAGACACCATGCAATTACCTGATGTATGCAAGTTTCTGGAGTTTTTTGTGTACAGTTGCTAAAAGGGAAATGTCGAAGGAGCAGTTTATCATTAAACTACACACACAATGAAGAACTCCACGATTTTGTTCTTAAATTAAAAACTAAAGTGGAGGAGAAGGATAGTGATGTGCGTATGTCAGCCTCTAATGTCGCTATGACGTTAACCACAATTGATGAGGTGGCTCCTGACTCATCCTATGCGGCCGTGACTGCGTCAGGGAAACCGACCTTCACTTGCACATACTGCCAGCGTGAAGGACACACCACTAGCAGGTGTTTTAATCGTGTCAAGGATCAGCGTAAAGCCAAGAGAAAGAATAATTATCGTGACGCCAGTGGTCCTGTAAATGCTCAGTTTACCAATAAACATTATTATAAAGATGAGACACCTCCACCGCGAAGGCAGATGCGACCTAACAACATTGCAGTATACAAACCTTATTCCTCTTCTCCTCGTGGCGCGACAGGATACAATCCATATTGTTCAATCCATGAAAGCACCACCCATTTCACTGATGACTGCTTAACTCTTGTCAAAATGAAAGACAACTTTTCCCGAGGCCGTGGAAGGGGCGGTCATTCAAAAACAAAGAATGACTGACTGACTGACTGACTTAGGAAGAAAAATCATTAAGGAAGAAAATACTGCAGTGGTATCGGATGATGTTGAGATATATACATCCTTAGTAGCCGCTTGCAGTCAAGCCAACATAATGGCTTTGTCAACAAAAATGGGACGGTTAAAGGCATCTTTTGCAGTGGATACTGGCGCCGCCGTAAATGTGCTGTCAGAAAAGGCTTACCTTGCACTAAAACGTGCGTCGCGCGGAAGTCAATGGCCTCTTCGTCCCAATGACCTAAATTTAATGGGTGTTACTAGCGAGCCTCTCAACATTTTAAGTATTGTTCGCCTACCCATCAGCTTAGGAAAAGGCACATCTATTATGCGTTTGGATTTTTATGTAGCTTCCAACTTCTCCTTGCCCACGGATGGGTTGTTAGGGTTGAAATCGCTCACATCCAATCGTATGGTGATTCATCCTGACATCAATATGATCAAATTTCAAGGAAAAGGCTTTCAAGCAATGAATTAACCCATGCGCCTGACTTCCGAGTGTGAACTAAATCGCAAAGTAAATTTAGGTACTTTACCAGCCCAAACTCAGGCCGTACCTGCCCTTCAGAATGTAAATTCTACCGAAAAAGATAATACGGAGAATTGGAAAGTTGTTAATGCCACGGTATTAGGGGACCACGAGATACCCCACCGTGTGGCCATGCACATTCCCGTGTCAGTCCCCAAAGCTACCAAAGGGTGTGACATCTGCTTTGAAGGCCCTAGTCAAATAAAAAGACTAGTTGTGGAATCAACTCTGAGCACGGTTCGTGAGGGACACAAGACTGTCGCCCTTGTGGTCAATACCACCGACGGTCCCATCAAATTAAAACAAGGGGTCCTCTTAAGTAAAGCATTAGCTTATGACGCGTCGGTTGTAGCAGAACCTTTGGAACTCCCAGCTACTTGTATTTCTTCAGTATACAATAATACACTCGAAAACAAGCCGGCTCCTGTACAAACCTTTGATTCACTCGTCACTGTAGTGGACTATCCTGAATTAAAGCCTTCACTGTTAGGACTTTTACAACAATACCGTGATGTTTTTGCCATGCCAGGAGATTGTCTAGGCGTTACTGACCGAACAACACATCACATTAAATTAAAATCTGGTACCCAGCCGGTCTATATTCCAGCCTATCGACTTCCTCACAGTCAGAGGCAAATAGTCGATGATCAAATAAAAGACATGTTGGAACAGGGTGTAATAAGAAATTCACGATCACCGTGGAACTCGCCCTTATTTCTCGTTCCTAAAAAGGACGGAAGTTACAGACCTGTAATTGATTTTAGGCGGGTAAATGAAGTAACTGAGGACGATAGGTATCCTCTCCCTGTTTTAAGTGACTTGTTGATGGCTCTAGGACCAGGTAATAAACTTTTCAGTAGCCTTGATCTTCTAAGCGGTTACTGGCAAGTACCGATGGCGCCCGTGTCAAGGGAAGTAACTGCTTTCAGCACTCCCAGCGGACATTTTGAGTGGCTTAGAATGCCTTTTGGGCTTAAATCAGCCCCTATCACTTTTCAAAGAATGATAAATACCTTGTTTGCTTTTATGCTAGGAAACAATGTATATGCATATCTTGATGATGTGATCATTTGTAGTAAGGATTCAGAGTCTCATTTTGCCACTTTAGAAGCTGTACTCCTTAAGCTTAAAGAAGCAGGTCTAAAAGCTAAAATCACGAAGTGTGAGTTTCTAAAAGCTAAAATTTCCTTCTTAGGACATATCGTCGATGAGGACGGAACTCACACCATGAATGATAAAATTAAAGCAATTCAAAACTTCCCGCAACCACAGAGTGTAGACAATGTCCGTTCTTTCATTGGATTGTGTGGCTATTATCGGCGATTCATTAAAAATTTTGCCGCCATGGCATCGCCTCTGAACAGATTGTTAAAGAAAGATACACCGTTTCATTGGAATGCTTCACAAGATAAAAGTTTTCAAGACTTGAAATTTTCCCTAACCAACGCACCTGTCTTGGCGTTTCCAGATTATAAGGCTCCTTTCATCATGTATACGGATGCGTCTGCCCTGGGCCTTGGAGCGGTTTTAATGCAACCTGACGCAAGCGGTAAAAATCGCGCTGTTGCATATGCGAGTAGAACCTTAAATCCTGCCGAACGATTGGGCGGTGTCCGCTCGAGCGGAGTTGCCAACTGTGCCCAGTTACCACAAATACCACTCAAGCGGTGATGATGGTGACGTCATTGTTGTTGTATGGCGGCCGTACAAGCGGGAAGGTGGGAACCGGGCTTAAGACGACAGGTGTCACTGTAAAAAATCCAGCCTGTGCCACTAATGGGCGAGATCGACCAACATCAAGACTCGCCATAAGCCTACAGGCGCTATAGGCTCCACTCCAATAAAGACAAAAAAAAAAAAAAAAAAAATCCCTTTAACCGCTTCAAAAAATATATCAGATCGCTCTTTACTCTACGCCTCTCGAGTAAGAGTAAATTTGATAGCTTCAATCTTTTCTCATAACTAAAGTTACGTATCCCATGAATCATTTTGGTCATCCTTCTCTGCACGGATTCTAACAAGGCTATATCAATCCTGTAATATGGAGACCAAAACTAAACCGCATAGTCTAGGTGAGGTCTGACTAGAGCCAAATAAAGTTTTAGAATAATCTCAGCACTTCTACTTTTAACACATCTGGTAATGAATCCTAACACTCTATTAGCTCAATTTCTAGCCTCAATACATTGTTTCCTAGGTCGGAGGTCTGAGCTCACGTTCATTCCCATATTTTTTTCACCTTTTGATCTTTTCAGCGATACATTGCGTATGGTGTATCTATTACCAGTTTATTTTTCTACCAACATTCATAACGCTGCACTTATCAATATTAAATTCCATCTGCCATCTGACTACCCAGTCATTAAGTTTATCTAAGTCTCTCTGCAATATGTTTACATCAGTTTGTGATCTAATAATTCTACCTACCTTAGTATCATCACCAAACTTGCTGATATCACTGCTAATCCCACTATCCAATTCATTGATGTTAATAAAAAATAGTAACGGACCCAAAACAGACCCTTGTGGAACCTCACTTGTCACCTGCCCCCATTCAGATTTAGAACCATTAATTGTAACCCTCGGTTGCCTATCACTTAGCCAAGCTCTGATCCAACGAAGAACCTTCCAATCTATTCCATGAGCCTTAACCTTATTTAACCTTATGTGGTACCTTATCGAATGCCTAAAGTCCAGGGATAATATATCATAATCATTAGCATTATCTGTTATATATATATATATATATATATATATATATATATATATATATATATATATATATATATATATATATATATATATATATATATATATATATATATATAGTATATACGGGCAGGAGATTTTCTCTGAGACAGATCTCGTTAAAAGTGATAACTATGCTAGTTCAGCGTTATTATCTTCTTAAAGATATTTTCTCTTTGTCTTAAGAGTGTCTTATTCTCTTTTGTAATCACTTTTATGACTTCGCCGTAGCTTGTCATGTTTGCTGTATCGCGATTTCGGGTCTAAGAACCCTTCTTCAGCAGCATATGGAAGATGTTTTCTCCTCAGGAGTTGAGGTGAGCATGATTAAGATGCGAAGTGAAGCGCTATTTATAGCCGGTCTGCCTGCCACGCAGCCTATTACCGATGTCGTTGATTGGTAGATAGCTTTTGCTTCTCGTATTAGGGCTATATTCAAGAACTTTTCTCCACCCATTGCATCGCGAATCGGTATACAAGAATCAACATACGACGCAACACGTCGAGCTCAGGGGTGGAGGTTTGAGTCAGCTGATTCCCGACAACTTGCACATCCCCCCTTCATCCCGCTCTCCACTTATTCCATCGTATTTCTTCCCAGACCATTACAGGTGAGTTTTCAACACAACCGAGAGTGACATTTATACACTGTGAATGCACACGTGTCATCATTAAGGTAAAATCAGGTCCAGGAGGCCTTATATAGGTGTGTTAACTTGTGAGGAAGCCGGGCGGCGGCGGGAGGATGGAGGTCGGCCATTGTGTGGAGCAGTGGCGGCGGGCCGTTCAAATGTACTCGCAAGCTGATATCACTCAGGCCAATTTTTTCTGCACCAACGCCTTAGACAAGTGGCGAACACTAACTTAGCTATTATTTTAATGTCAGAAATGATAAATTTCACTAGTAAAATGTATTAGATATGTATAAAACAGTCAAAATACTGATGCCGCTTTGGGCTCGCTTGTGTTGGTACGCCTGTCAAATATCCACCAGTCGGGGCAGTTCTTGTAGATGTCACCAGTGGAGGTACGACGGTGGAAAATCTCCACCGGCCGGGATTTGACGAGCATTCTTGAATATAGCCCTTAGTGATTACAAAAGAGAATAAGACACTCTTAAGACAAAGAGAAAATATCTTTAAGATAATAAACGCTGAACTAGCTATCACTTTTAACGATATATATATATTATATATATATATATATATATATATATATATATATATATATATATATATATACCTATATATACCTATATATATATATATATATATATATATATATATATATATATATATATATATATATATATATATATATATATGTATATTATATATATATATATATAATATATATATATATATATATATATATATATATATATATATATATATATATATATATATATATATATATATATACATATATATATATATATATATATATATATATATATAATAACACAGCCAGATAAATATATATAACAAGACAGCCAGACGCGTCAACACGGTAACATCAAGATACCATTGCGTCCAGCGTACCACTCTATGCAACCGCTCAATGTGCAAAGTTGTATGAAAGGAGCACTCAGAATCCAAGTGAATTAGGACATGTTCAATTGAGAGATGTTTGTCATAGTTGTTATGCTAATCTATGAATAACTCAATAAATCGATAATAAGATAAGATTCTAAAAACACATGGGCACCTTTCTTTGTTGTTAAGTGCTACCCTACATTAGCAACAATACGCAACATAATGTTTTCACAACATTGCAGATTCAAAACAATCATTTTTTCTTGCACATTTACTCAGTACATCTCATTCACCTAGGGATAAGTCTTCATCGGCAGCCACATGGCGGCCATTTTGGAAAATGGCCGCCACGGCCGCCAGGGGGCAGTTGGGCGATGGCTCCACATCCAAATTTGTTCATAATATATTGGTCTACCTCTGTGCCAAAATTGGTGCTTTTATCAAAAAATGCACAATAGGTTTGAATATCCTAGGTAAACTGCCCCACTATATATAGTCTATATATATATATATATATATATATATATATATAAAATAAATAAATAAATAAATAAATAAATAAATAAATAAATAAATAAATAAATAAATAAATAAATAAATAATAATATATATATATATATATATATATATATATATATATATATTTTATATATATATATATATATATATATATATATATATATATATTATATATATATATACATAAATAAATATATATATAGCTTATGATTTGTAAGTCTCAGGTATAGGAGGTAACTATGAAGTGTATGTAGTAAATAGAGATAAATGGGTAGAAGTTACTATGTGTTGTATGTACCTGTAAAAGTAGGTGTATATTAATCACAATGGAAAATGATTATTAATTTTGCCAATTGTTGATTTCGTTTATGAAAGTCAAATGTTTTTGGGTACGAAAAATAGTTCGAAATTACGGTACGGAAATTAATCGTACTAGTACGGTACAATACAAATATTCAGGTACGGAACGGAATTACGGTACTGTATTTATCTAAGGTACGAATTACGAAAAATATTATCGTACCGTACCGTACTAGGGTCACTGGTGAATCACACATACACACACACACACACACACACACACACACACACACACACACACACACACACACACACACACACACACACACACACACACACACACACACACACACACAAACCCTTTAAAACCAGCTAGGAAATTAAATAAGCTTGGAATGAGAGAGTGAGTGTATGCATTTCATCAATAAGTAAATATTGCTTGCTGCAAAGCTACATAACTGCATTCCACATGCGAAAATGTGTTTGATGTGCTGCCTCACGTTCTGCTCCTTCATCCTCTGCCATCCAGTCCGTCTTCCTATACAGGTGTCTTGGGTGCGCGGGTCAGACATCCGCCTCCTTACCACCGGCTCCATCACTTACACTTCTGACTCACGGTTTGTGGCGGTCAACCCGTCAAGGGGTGAACAGTGGATCCTCAAGATCCATTACGTACGCAAGAGTGATGCGGGATCCTATCTATGTCAGGTGTCTACGACGCCACCGATCACTCTCAACGTCAACCTCACGGTCCAAGGTAAGATATTGCTTTTTTGCCTTACTATACCTCTATTTGAAGAAAGTCCAATACATCTATAACAATGATCTCAACTATGTTGACTAAATTGTTGTTACAGATGTAGGGATATGCAAATTTAAAAAAAATTGCTAAATCTGTCTTGTATTTTAATCGTATGATAATGATACTTATGAGTCAGTAAATGAACAATTGTTTGCTGAAAAAGAATAAGTGATAAACGGAAACAAATCTACAACATTGATATGAAAAAAATAATACATAGGACTCACTTCTATGTAAAAGGAAATATAATCTGATTCCTGATCCACTAACGAAAAATGAAGCAAGGTAAGCAAGCAAAGAGTACAAGTAAGCAAGCAACTCAAACAGAATAAAGCGAGGCAACATTGATTAAAGGGAGAGGACGGATAGAATTTTTAAGATTTTTTTTGGAAATTATCGAAATTGAGTTAAACATTCTGTCAACACCGTATATAATAGAGATTTCGAAAGGCAGACAATTTTTTTCTGTGACGTAAATTTAAATGCCCCTGCGGACGACGTGAGTCAGTTTACTGCATTATTCCCAGCTAATACGATAAGATAATCACATATCAATGAATTTGGCATATTTCCTGGCAACCTCGGGACCTTGTCACAGCGTGAGAGCGAGCACTTAGGTCTTAGTGCCACTGAGTGCATTATGAGGAGTTGACATGTTGATGCGCTCTTCTCATTGTCTATCCTAATCTCTCTCCATACGGCATCATATGTACTATTATACTACTTCAGGAATCTCAAAACACCATGCATAAGTTGAAACATAGGAAGAGGCAGAGAATTTCACATTTAGATGCAGCATGGCATACAAGGTGGGCTAGGTAGGAACAACCGCCTCGGTCCACATTAGCTGAGCCGTCTGCATCTGCCTTGTCACCACCTCGTGATCTGCCATTTATAAGGGGGGACGATGTGCCAGATCATTAATGCATTGGTATGTGATTATTGAACCCCAATGAAGCATATAATAGCAGGTGCATAATATGATAACTTCGGTTGCGCTATGATACAAAAATGTAAAAAAAAAACTTTAATGGTATTTTTCTCAAAAATAGGGATAACAAAATAAAATTCATCTTCTTCTTTATTTTGTACATGACAGCAATAAAGACGTAGGACTCAAAAGTTGAAGGGTCAAAGAAACTTCGCAAGAAATGTTTTTTTAGGTCATAATTTTTCCATATACAAAATCTTCTTTTTTCCCTCTTTTTGCAATAAACGTTAATTGCAAACAAAATATCTCTTCGGGTTGTTAAAACGGATATGAAGTATTTTCAGTGGAAGTGAGGAACATGTAGGTGCAAAGATAAAAGAGGAGATCTACATTCGTAGAAAAAAAATCGAAAAATGAATGAACAATTCATAAGAATATTACACAATATTCAAATTTGGGCGTGATGTTCAGGAAAGTAGTATGTAAAACATGAAATAATCAAAATTACTGGCTTATTATGAAGGAATTTCCTAACTGCACCGTATTCTCCCCTTAAGTAATATTATCGGAAATTTAAATTGCCAATGAAATTAATGGAAAATCTAAGATTTTGTTCTGTGAGTGTGTACAGGCACACACACACAAACACACGCAACCCACATTATATATATATATATATATATATATATATATATATATATATATATATATATATATATATATATATATATATATATATAATTAGAGGTGGACCGGATGTAGTTTTTCACTATTTACGGATTTTTTTTTTTTTGCGGATGCGGATGCGTATGTAGATATTTCAAGCCACCAAGAGTTTTAACCACAGATTTTTAAATTTTAAGATTGTCAGGGTGGTTATAAATTAATATTACGTCAGGGCTAAGGTGGTTATAAATTAATATTACCAATCTTGAGAAATGTGGGGAAGAAAAGTCAATGTGTATGATTACCCCGAATATATTAACACAACAAATAAAATGAATAACTGGCTAGCCGCCAAATAACATGAACCATAGACAACTATATCTCTGGACTGTTTACGCGCCAGTGTTTTGAAATCGCCAGGCTGCATAGGGGCCCCACTGGTGGGGGGATAGAAGGCTGGTGTTAGGAGTGGTATGGACGTGGGAGTTGTAATGGGTTGTGGTGGAGTGTGGTTGTGCATGTGGTAGGGAGTGATAGTTAAGGTGGCAGGTGTTTTGAGTGGGTTGTGAGGTGTTTAAAGTGGGTTGTGAGTTGTTATGAGGTGTTGTTAGAGAGTTATAAGATATTATTAATAATTATGAGGTGTTGTTAGTGGGTTGTGAGTGGGGTTGTGAGGGTGTTGTGAGTGGGTTATGAGGTGTTGTTAGCGAGTTATAAGATATTATTAATAATTATGAGGTGTTGTTCGTGGGTTGTGAGTGGGTTATGAGTTGTTGTGAGGAGTTATGAGTGGGTTATAGATTTTATGAGTGGTTATGATGTGTTGTGAGTGGGTTATGATTTGTTGTGAGTGGGTTATGATGTGTTGTGAGTGGGTTATGAGGTGTTGTGAATGGGTTAACAGGTGTTATGAGTTATTAATGAGTAGGTTATTAGGTGTTGTGATTTGAGAGTGGGTTGTGAGGTGGGTAAAATCCAAGACGCATCATAAACTTCACCTCATATGGTTTTAATCACCTCACACACACACACCACACACACACACACACACACACACGTAACATTCACCACCACTGTTACATAACCTAAAATTACGTGCCCAGTTTCGCGAAGCCACGAAATTCAACCTCGGCCACTAACCCCCCCTTCCCATAAACCCCCCTCCTCCCACAACCCACTCCTCCCAGAAACCCTCCTCAACCTCACCGTAACCTCATTTCACACACATTCAACCCCCTACACTCATCTCCACTAACCTCAACATCTCCATAACAGCCTCTTCTTTACTTCCTATATACTCCTATCATCGTATAGTTTCTTCTTTCACTCCTATGTAAACTACGTCACTATCAGCGACTTTCTATTAGGAACTGAAAACCTACGAAAATTCGCTTCGATATCCTTCCTGCTTACCGAGTGAACAGTAAAGTTGAAAACAGGCGCTCCGACTTTGGGGCCCTTGTGCAACAGGCCGATATTCCGTGCGCAGTCCAGATTTACAGTGGTCTATGCATGAACCCAACACCAAACTGCAACTATATCAGATCAGGGGTAATGTCACCCTAAGGACTCCCTATTCTGCAACCTGGAGAGAGGAGAATTGCAGCAACAATCTTCAGCTACGTAGTCACCACTTCAGGCAGCGGAGAGTGTTGAATGGTAGTAGGGACAGTGAAGGGCCGTCTCGAAGAGAGCCCACGTCTCCAGAAGGCCTTCAAGGATTGAGAACAGCAACAGGTGAAAAGGTGTTGTCATCGTGGAGAGCTATTGCTGTCTGCCTGTCACAGCGAAGCCCGGCCCCGGCGTCACCTTGGCTAGACTAACCCCTTACCCCTGGACACGGGGGTGAGAGTGTTGACGTGGTAATGGCCAACGAGCACTTGAAGCCCCGAAGCCGGCCGGCTGGCGAAAGTGAAAGTGGTAATCACCGTTACCGTAACAAGGCAGGTATAGTTCAGAGGCAGTTCCTCACAAAGATGGTAAGAGATAGGTAAAAATATATAATTAATAAACTATTAGTAATTAAGGGAACCAATGATATAGTAATAATATTTTCCTACAATTTAAATTATCTGTGTTAGCATTACGCCAGCACTATACAGTATACACGCAACTGATTTCCTACAAGTGACAGCCCGTTATCCGCCTACGGCCAACCACGAGTCCAACAAGGTTTATCAGAAATCGTTATGGTGCGGGAGGTTGGCGAGTGAGTGATCTGTCTCAGATTCACTATCACTCTCTCTTCTGCACAAACACATCCAAGAATATTTCATTTTTTAAACCAGTTCCACATTATTTCGAATCTCTCTCTCTCTCTCTCTCTCTCTCTCTCTCTCTCTCTCTCTCTCTCTCTCTCTCTCCTCTCTCTCTCTCTCTTTTATAATTTCCACATTATCTTTATAACCAGGTGCACATTAGTTTCTCTCTCTCTCTCTCTCTCTCTCTCTCTCTCTCTCTCTCTCTCTCTCTCTCTCTCTCTCTCTCTCTCTCTCTCTCTCTCTCTCTCTCTCTCTCTCTCTCTCTCTCTCTCTCTCTCTCTCTCTCTCTCTCTGTGTGTATTGTTGTTAATATTTTGTCAACACTGTGGTTGACGCGAGCTTTTGCCTATAGCAGCCCGCCTGTGGAATTATGGCATAACAATAAAAAAAGGCAGTGTTGGAGCTACTTGGGGGGGGGGGGGGATACTCCCGAACGGTGGAAGTGAGAGTGGCCAGAGGGGCAGATCTGATTACCGCAAAATCCTTGATATTTCTTCCACTGGCCTCCCTGCCTTGTGTAGGGTTACAATAACTTTGATTCGGTCCTTTGTTAGGTCTTTCTTGCCACCCATTATGGAAATACTAAGAGCTATACCAGCGCGCGTCTGTTCAAATTATTTGCGGGAAGTGAGGCGATCCTTTTTAAAATCAATCAATCATTGGGGGCATACGCCGGGGGGCGCGTCGCCTCGCTCACCCCAAAGACATTAGAAACAAGTCTGCCAAAGTCCGACCTGAAATTCATTCTCTCGCGCATGACGTCACAGCGAGTCCACAGTAGGCAGGAGCTGCCTGCCATTCAGCATGTATCATAATGTATCTTACAGCATCTAATGGTTAGCTAAGGTATTAAAGATATTTTTGGAGTACGCAAAAAAAAAAAAGTCTTTCATCTACTACCTCCATCACCGAATAAAGTAGCGGTGGTGATGAATGAGAAACATTTGAAATTAGAGGCGCTGTTTGTGTGTAAAACGCTTGGTCAGCCTCGTACCTCAATGAAATGATGACTGCAGTTAAGTTCTTTTGTTCAAAATCATGTATAAACGGCCTAATAATGACTACTTTCTCTGATAATTCACTGGGGAACAAATTTTTGTTGAGTTAGGTCTGACACTTGTTATTAAGTAATTTTTGGGTGCTGAATCCAAAACTGAACTCAGTTTTTCTCTATCACGTCAAGTTTTTGAACTGTAGGATTTTCGTTTTCTTAAAAAATATGAAAAATACTGTACATAACAGTAACAGTGCTTATTTTATAAAAAGTTGCAAATGTTAACATACAATGAAAAATGAAAGAAATAGGCATGAATAGAATGTTTATTTAACATTATCATGTTTTTAGAAAGGATAAGGCTATAATTGTGTGCAGGTTAAGGTAAAAATTTACGTTTGTAGCTTTGTCTGGAGTGTTCAACTTGAGGACTATCGCGTTTGATGCTCCAACAATAGTCAGCCATCATATGCACATCCCATCTACCCTGGTAACGTTCTTCCATAACCTTCAAATCTTGGTGAAATCGTTCACCTTGCTCGTCGCTAGCAGCACCAAGATTTTCCGGAAAGTTGGCAAGATGGCTATGCAAAAAATGTACTTTAATACTCATGTTGCAACCAAGCGCTTTGTAGCTCTCCAATAGTTTCTGAACAATTTCTGTGTAATTACTTGCACGTGTATTTCCAAGAAAGTTCTTGACGACGTCTTTGAACGATAGCCAAGCATTCTTTTCAAGGTCTGACATAGTACCGTTGAAATGTTCATCTTTGATGAGCTGTCGAATTTGTGGACCATCAAACACACCGGCCTTGATTTTTTCAATTGACAGTCCAGGAAATGCCAAGATGATGTACTTCAAACAGTCGCCATCAGTTGACAATGCTTTTACAAATTGTTTCATGAGACCTAGTTTTATGTGCAGAGGTGGGAATATTATTTTCTTCCTGTCAACAAGTGGCTCATGTACAATGTTAGGATCTCCAGGTTTAAGATCAGATCTCGGAGGCCAATTCGTCTGAACCCAATGCTTCTCTCGAGCTCTGCTATCCCACATACAGAGAAAGCAGGGATACTTTGTGTATCCACGTTGTTGACCAAGAAGGAAGGACACCATTTTAAGGTCAACACAGATGATCCAATTGTGTTTGTCATATTGCAATAGCTCAATGACTCTCTTTACATCTCTATATTCTTCACGAAGACAGACCGAATGCCCAATAGGGAATGCGCCAAACAAATTGCCATTGTGTAGAAGGACACACTTCAAGCTCCGCTTTGAGCTATCAATAAACAATCGCCATTCATTTGGATTGTAGATTGAAAGCCCTAATTCCTTCAGTAAACCAGGAATGTTATGGCAAAACACAAAACCGCTGGCACTTCGAAAGTACTGCAGAAATGTACTTTCTCTGGTTCGAAAGTATGATACCTTCACTCCTTGTTCAAGTATGTTTTTCTCGTTCAGTCTTGATGCTAGTTTCTGAAGCTTTTTTGGATAGGCCCAAATCACGTGCTAAATCATTCAACTCGTGCTGATCAAATCCCCTACGAACTGAATCCTCGTGAATGTCAAAATCTGCATCATTGCTGTCACTGCGTTCTTCAACATCACTCAGATCTTCTAGAGGAGGTTGTTGTTCGAAAACTGGCACTGGAATTTCAGCTGAATGAGGCATTGGTCTTATAGCTGACGGACACAAGTGGAATTTTGCTTATCTGGAGGGTAAGCTGTGGAGAAAAAACTTGACGTGCTAGAAAAAAACTGACTATAGATTTGGAATCAGCATGCCAATTTTAGTCTAAATAAGCTCAAAAATCTAACTCAACAATTTTTTTTTCTTCAAATTGTTCCCCATTGTAATGTATTATAAGCAATTTTTGGTTTGAGCGTTATCTTCCCTCAGGCAGTTTCTCCGCGTTTGAAATCACTCAGTCCCTGACTGACGGTCGGCACACTCACAATACACTCTGCATGACAGAAGTGTCTTACCTTCAAGAGCATAGCATTAGATTCGTGAGAATGTGATCAGTATTGTGTACTCGAGAGAGAGAGAGAGAGAGGAGAGAGAGAGAGAGAGGAGAGAGGAGAGGAGAGAGAGAGAGAGAGGAGAGAGAGAAGAGAGAGAGAGAGAGAGAGAGAGAGAGAGAGAGAGAGAGAGAGAAGAGAGAGAGAGAGAGAGAAGAGAGAGAGAGAGAGAGAGAGAGAGGAGAGAGAGAGAGAGGGAGGAGAGAGAGAGAGGAGAGAGAGGGGAGAGGGGAGAGAGAGAGAGAGAGAGAGAGAGAGAGAGAGAAGAGAGGAGAGAGAGAGAGAGAGAGAGAGAGAGAGAGAGAGAGAGAGAGAGAGAGAGAGAGAGAGAGAAGAGGAGAGAGAGAGGAGAGAGAGAGGAGAGAGAGAAGAGAGAGAGAGAGAGAGAAGAGAGAGAGAGAGAGAGAGAGAGAGGAGAGGAGAGAGAGAGAGAGAGAGAGAGAGAGAGAAGAGAGAGAGAGAGAGAGAGAGTTCTAGCTGGCACACAAGCTGGGGACGACCCTTTGCTTGTGCCGCTGTAGCAGGACAAGCAAAGTTCCATTCCCTCCTGACATGCATCCTCGTCCCGCCACATCGGCTGTAACAGATAGTCGCTCCTTAACCATGCGGCCATGCCTTCACACTGTGTTGTCTTCGGATGTAAATATATGAAAAATATATGAGAGTAAGAGGACAAGGAGCGGGACGCATATTCCCGTATTCTGGAACAGTATGTCGAGTTTACTCTTGAACACGTCAAGCTAGGTTACGGTTACGTACAGGCCACTTTACATAACTTTTCCGGTGTAACTTTGTGTGAGATTGACAATGAGAGTATTTTCGAGAAAATCACATGGTTATGGAGTTACAGCCATGCGTCTTCACAGAGCTGGGGAAATAGGCGAGCGGGACAGGGCCAGAAGCCACAAAACACTTTAAGACCTATTTTTGGTCGTTAGTCCAACGACGGAACCCACAGCGCGGAAAAGTCGTCGATTTCGTCGTTAACATGCACACTGGCCAACGACTGCTCAAGACCAGTATTAGCAGAGGTCGGAAGTCTCCAGGCATGCTCATTATTGCTTGGTATGCTATGAAATATCTTTTTTATAGGTGAATGTAGACATATGATTGCATTTGGATGGATATTATTCATATATATGAGTAAAGAGATGAAATACAAGCAAGGGACTCATCTACGTCTGGCAGCGCGGCCTTCGGCAGCAGCAGCAGCAGCAGGATGAAGCCCGTGAGGTGGATATCAACACCAACTTCACCAAGGGAGGTAGATGTCTTTGGTAATATTTATTAGGGGAGCGAGAACCCCTTGAGGAATCCTATGATCCCTGGTGATATCCTATAGTGCTATCACAGACGTGGGAGCTGACTGTCTTCTTCAGGAAGGCACAGGTGAGGCGGATAACTGCGGGTTTTTACTCAAAACTTTTGAGTGTGGCGGCTGGAGCCCCCAGCTCCTCCGCCACTGTAGGTTTGGGCAGGCTTAAACGTCTTATTACTCGTTATTATACAACTTAGTGATTATGGTGAGATGTTATATATACTTGTCATTATCTAAATCAATGTAGCACCGTGTGTCACCTTAAATAAGGGTGATTTAAAGATGTTATGATGAGGTGACTGATGACGGGGCAGAGTGACGGAGAGGCCTTGCCGCGGGGCCTCTCCATAACACAAATATTCACTATTTTAACCCACACACACACCTACCACCAAAACACTAGCAACACAGGCTCCTTACTTATACATCTTACTATATGATACATTAAAACTCCTTAAAACGCAAGCATTCCGAATAAAACGAGAATTAGTTTGAGATGACGGGGCAAGAAGGCGGGGAGAGGCAGTCTGGCATGCCATTCTTGCCTGGAAATATGTCTCGCTGACTTGTGATTGGTCGAGAAGTTTTAAAAACTGTTTGTCATTGGCTGGTGACTGATGACGCGCTTGATGACGTCATTACTCGCCTTAGCCAGTCAGCGCCTTCCGACGCGTTAACGACCGAAAAGGGAGGCTTTGTAGCTTTCGTCGTTAGGAAAAGAAGTTCAGAGAGATGGTCGTTGCTGGCGCAACTACCTTTGTTGCTGGGTTCCTGCCCAGGGCTGAAGAGCCAGAGTAGGGAAGCCAGTGGGAGGGGATACTCGCGCTGACGTCACGGAATCAACTCCGTTCCGCCCACTTGGCAAACCTGTATATACGGCCTTGGCCCACCCTACGACGCCATTCCCGTGGATCACCACCCACGAGTCCTCATGCAGGCTCCCTTCCCATACCAAGCAACTCCCGACAGGAAGCATCAACGTGCCCCAGCCACGAGCCTTGTGGGCGCCCCCTTGGCCTCCTCCATGCCGGATTGTCTCTTACAGATACAACCCGATGGGAAGGATCGGTTTCTGGGTAACGTGCCACATGCCATAT
Source organism: Chionoecetes opilio (assembly GCA_016584305.1). Classification (NCBI taxonomy): domain Eukaryota; kingdom Metazoa; phylum Arthropoda; class Malacostraca; order Decapoda; family Majidae; genus Chionoecetes; species Chionoecetes opilio. The sequence goes on along the minus strand of JACEEZ010010106.1, from coordinate 218,086 downwards.
TGCCGAAGTTGGCGCTCACGGACTATGCAGGTACTAATATGCCTCGATTCCGTCTCACGGTGCAATCGCTGGTTTGACACGTAATCGTCCCAGCGATACCCCATGATTCTTCGCAGACACTTATTACCAAAGGCATCGATTCGCCTCTTCAAGTCGCTATTTAGTGTCCATGTCTCACAACCATAGAGTAAGACAGGAATCACAAACGACTTGAAGATCTGGATCTGTCCTCCTGCACAGGTACCGACAACGCCAAATACTCCTGCTGAGCGAGTCCATTACACCGTGGGCTATGCCAATCCGTCGTAAGACTTCTTGAAGTGACCCACCGTTATTATGGACTGCGCTACCAAGGTATGTAAAATTTTCCAAGATCTCAATGTCCTCACCGCACGCATGGACAGACTGTACTGTTCTAGTAATCCTCCAAACACCTGAACCTTGGTCTTGAGCCAGGAGACCTCAAGTCCCGAAAGCTTTGCCTCCTCGTGCAGCGCCTCGAGAGCCATCACCATGATCTCCAGCGACTCTGCAAAGATTATCATCAGCCAAAACAAGATCAGTGATCTTGGTGTTGCCGAGGGTTGCTCCACAATCGACGTTGATCAACATCTTTGCCCAATACCCAGTCCATACTAGTGTTGAAAAGTGATGGGGGCAAGGACGCACCCTTGCCTCACTCCTGTATTCACAGGAAAGAAGTTGGATACACCTCCCACCACACTTCACAGCACTCTCAGTCCCAGAATTTTTTTAAATGCTTCGTCTATAATTGACAAGTAAGGTAAAGATGGGAGCATACGCTAAGCTGCGCGTGGCATGCGGTGCTCATCTCCGTGGCATTAGCCCTTAGAGCCTATGGTGGGTGAGAACCCGTTACCCCGGGACACAGGGCTAGTGTGACTCCCGGGTTACCACAGTTACCTTCCCCAGGTTACCCCAGGTACCCATTTATCAACCCCGAAAGGAAGTAAGAACAGCTGGGTAGGCTGGTCACCGACTTGCCCTGGCCCGGGATCGAACCAGGGCCCGCAGATTAGTAGCCAGGCACGCTAGCCACTGCACCACGGACCAAATTCCTCAACGGTCTTAATGGACTGTCTGTACTTTAAACGAGTTGCCAGATGCAGGATATCTCTCGAAAGTCACTAGGCTGCCATAAAGTACATTTTCAGAATTCCCTTATGGGAGCGCTCTGTTATGATGTGGCGAACAGTATTTTGGCGCGTAGTGTATATATATATATATATATATGCCGCCAATGGATGATATAATTTTGTATATATATATCTCGCCCAATCTATGACGCTACTCCTGGGGGTCACCACGTGCCGAGTCACCATGCAGGCTTCCTTCCCCATACCAAGGTCTCGGCAGAAAGCATCAACCTACCCCAAGCCTTGTGGGCGCCCCCTTGGCCTCCACTACGCCAGATTGTCTCTTATATATATATATATATATATCATCAAAAAATATATCATCCATTGGCGGCATACGCCGGGCGGCGCGTCGGCTCGCCCAATCTATGACGCTACTCCTGGGGGTCACCATGTGCCGAGTCCCCATGCAGGCTCCCTTCCCATACCAAGGTCTCGGCAGAAAATATCAACCTACCCCAAGCCTTGTGGGCGCCCCCTTGGCCTCCTCTACGCCAGATTGTCTCTTACAGATAAAACCCGGTGGGAAGGACGGATTCAGGGTAACGTGCCACATGCCCATATAGCCGAAGTTGGCGCTGACTGACTATATAGGTAATAGGCCTCGATTGAGTGTCATGGTACAATCGCTGATTTGACAGGTAGTCATCCCAGCCCCTGAATCTTCTACATCATGATTCTGCTAAGACACCCATTACTAAAAGCATCGATTTATCCCTTCAGGTCGTTATTTAGTGTTCATGTCTCACATCCATAGAGTAAGACAGGCCTCACAAGCGACTTGAAGAACCGGATCTTTGTCCTTCTACACAGGTACCGACAACGCCAAATATTCGTGTTGAGCAAGTCCATAACAACGTGGGGTATTCCAATCTGCCCCAAAACGTTTTGACGTGACCCGCCGCCATTCTGGATTCCGCTACCAAGGTATGTAAAATTTTCCAAAATCTCAATGTCTTACGAAGCGCTACCAAGGTATGTAAACATTTCCATGATCTCAATGTCTTAGCAGTACATATGAACATACTATACTGCTTCATCTAGTAAGCCTCTAAAACACCTGGACCTTGGTCTTGGGCCAGGAGACCGCAAGTCCCAAAAGCTCTGCCTCCTCTTGCAGCGCCTCAAGAGCCATAACCAAAACCTCCAGCGACTCAGCGACTCAAGATTACTACACCATCGGCAAAAACAAGATCAGTGATCTTGGTATTGCCGAGGGATACTCTACAGTCACTTTCGTCCACACCTCTTTCCAATACCCAGTTCATACAAGTGTTGATAAGTGATGGGGCAAGGACGCACCCTTGCCTCACTCCTGTATTCAGATGAAAAAATCTGTATACACCTCCACACTTCACAACGCTCTCAGTCTCAGGCGTGCAGCGTCCCTGCATTCGGCCAGCGGTTCAAGCCCACCAGGTTCGTCCTGGCGTTTTGGCGCTTTGTATAGTCAATAACCTTGTCGTTGGTACTTGCAAAGTGTCTAGATAGGATCAAAGTATCTTATCTTATCTCAGTATCAGGGTAGAGGCCAGTCAGCAGACAAACATTCCTTGCAGAAATCCCTCGAAGCCGCAGAAGACGTCAAGATGAGTCAAACGCCTTCTTGAGATCATAATAGCCTGCAAGCATCCCTTGTCGAAACTCGCGTCGGCGTTCCACCAGGACACGAATCAAAAGGATACGGTCAGTTTTTGACCTACCAGACGTGACCCCAGACTGCTCAGGACTTTGATACTTCAGCAGATGACTACGAATCCGTATCAATAATAAATGGGCAAGAACCCTGCCTGGCACAATGATTTGTGTGATACCACGGCAATTGTTGCAGTTCTAACGGTCCCCTTTTCCCTGCCAGATAGGGACGACCAACCCTCTTTTTCAAGTCAGGAGGAATAGTATCTGATTGCCACACGATAGTCAAGACAGCATGCAACCCGCGGATCAAGGCCTCACTCCAAGATTTGAGCAGCTCCGCACTGATATTACAAACACCAGCTGCCTTTCCACCCCTCAACTTTGCTACACCCTCTCGTACTGAGGATTGGCATCCACTGCCCGTAACCCAGTGGTGTGAAGCTGCCCAATTGTAGGGTCAACCGTGAACAACTGGTCAACGTACTCAGCCCAACGAGCCATCTGCGAGTCCATGTCCGACACGAGGGGTCCATCTGCTGTTAGAATAGCACTTGCCCGAGATGGAGACTTGTAGCGGAGCTTCTTTATATTTCACTAGGTTACATGTTACCAGTAGCAAGGCACTACCCTGACCAGAAACACACACACACACACACACACACACACACACACACACACACACACACACACATATATATACATATACATATACAGTGTATATCAGTGTGTATATATATATATATATATATATATATATATATATATATATATATATATATATATATATATATATATATATATATATATATATATATATATATATATATATATATATATGATATTAGATGGACATACTAATGATGAGAATGAGTGGAGAGTATTGTGCAACGAGTGACCCTTTAAGTGTCTCCTTAACAGAATGTTAAATCCCGTTAACACAGTTGGATTCCTTAACCTCAAAACATTGTATTGGTACTAAGATGGTAATTAATACACTTATATGTACAGTACAGAAGTACAGTCCACTTATATACATATATATATATATATATACACTTCACCATGGAGATTTATGTTGAGTCTTCACATGTGTTTTATTGGATTCCTTGACCTCAAAAACATAGGTTTAGACATCAAGACCATGGTAATCGAAGCACTTAGAGCCGTTTTATGGACAAAAACATGTTTTGTGGCGACCATTTTGAATTTCGTTATTTTTGGCGGGAACCGCTAGAGTGGCATAGCCGTTCCCGCAATTTTTGAAATGCCTTTTTGGCTTTCCCTGACCCATTTGTTTACATTAGCAAAGACATGCAAATGTTGATCACGTACAAGCTTCTCGTGCCGAGATGATGTCACAACAACATAAGCGTGCGGTTCCTATTGCTATACGAATTGGCGATACAGTAATAGCAAAGACATTCAACAACAAGATACCTCACTCCGGGGTACCCTGTGGTGCGCGTAAAATCGACCTCCGCCGTGCGGCAGGAGTTAACCAGTCTGCTGGCCCATTCACTTGCTGCACATGACTATCATAATATAGACTATGGTTTATCAGTATATATGATATACAATATATATATATGCTATGTCTTCGTAAATGTTTGTTCTATTATAATATCAAATAAAAAACAGTAAAACACACTAAAGGAATGCCATTACGAGACTCGGAAGAAATATGCATGAACTTAATTAATATTCACTTAAACTCTTCGCCATTTAATACTTTGCGAGTCTACTTTTGACATGAAATATATCAATAGAAGCGCAATTTTATTAGCTTTCCATTGATATATTTCGTTTTCTGATAAATGAATTAGAACCATGCATAAATTAGCGTTAAATAAATAAATAAAATCATCAATCGGGTAATTTTCCCGATTGATGATGTTATTTATTTACTTATATATTTCGTTTTCTGATAAATGAATTAGCAAGCATGCATAAATTAGTGTTAACTAAATAAATAACCTCATCAATCGGGAAAATTACCCGATTGATGATTTTATTTATTTATTTAACGCTAATTTATGCATGGTTCTAATTCATTTATCAGAAAACGAAATATATCAATGGAAAGCTAAGAAAATTACGCTTCTATTAATATATTTCATGTCAAAAGTTGACTCGCAAAGTATTAAATGGCGAAGAGTTTAAGTGAATATTAAGTTCATGCATATTTCTTCTGAGTCTCGTAATGGCATTCTTTTAGTCAAGTTTAGTGTGTTTTACTGTTTTTTATTTGATATTATAATAGAAAAAACATTTACGAAGATATATCATATATATATTGTATATCATATATACTGATAAACCATAGTCTATATGATAGTCATGTGCAGCAAGTGAATGGGCCAGCAGACTGGTACAGCCCCTGCCGCACGGCGGCGACACCGTCGGCGGATAACAGAAAGTGTATTAGAGGGAGCCCGAGTGAGGTATCTTGTTGTAGAATGTCTTTGGTAATAGTTCAAAATCCGATTAGGAATTCCAAGTTGGCGCCGAAATTTTTAGGCCCGCGCTTGATTGTTGTTATTGCAATAAATTTGAGGTACTGGATCCATTTATTAATACTGCCGAGATAATTCATAATGACAGGTTAAAGAAGACCAAAGCCCGAAGGGACCCGACTTTTGCTAAATGTGCTTACCTACCTCCACGCACTTCCACTAACCCAACCACCACTAACGCCATGCACGGCTATAATCTACGACCCCGAGTCTAACTACTTTTCTTTCACATCCTGCTATGTGAAATGCATGTAGTGCATGTTACTTTCATTATAGACCTTCTGAAGGATCGACTGACCTTCATGAAACTAACCTTGTTGCATGCCAAGCAAGATTATAGGGTATATTCCTTTGCATGCCCAAACCGAGAAAGTCAGACCTTGTCAATGCCTTCGGTAATGTGTCTCAGTTCTTATTTGGGACAGTTATGGATGAACATATCTAAGACATGCGGGAGAACTATAATCGACTGGTAAATATTTTGGCTGCTAACCGAAGGGTTTATTAACATTAACAGTAAAAGGTTGGAAATTCTTGAAATTGATCTCCGACACCTTTTGAATACCTTTTGCCTTTACCTTATAACAGGCCAATCAGCTTACTAGAGTGCTGAACAGTGCGATTGTTCGTTTAAATGCTCTCAACTGATTTTATTTACTTTGACCAAAATTTAATAGTTTTTGAATCCTCACTCAATGTGGTAGTTTCTAATAAAGAAAATCCAAATCTAAATCCAAATCGGCGCTAATCCAAACATGGTAGATGCAGCTAGTGGGAGAGTAACTGCGAGTCTTTTTCATGTGGATGATTTCTTACATACACTAAACATTGGTCAATATGAATTAAATTTGCAACCCTTGTTCAAACAGGATGCTATTCAGCACTACTATCCGGTCTTGTAAGCAACGCTTACCATGGATGTTATTGTAGTGCATGTGCTCTATAAGTCATGGGAGATTTTTGAGGCTTATCGGGTGAAACCTTTAAATTTTTATTTTAATCAGACATTTATAACACTGGACTTAACACTGGACAATCATCTCTCGATTTAGTGGCTGACGATCTGTCTTTATGCATCTGGCCGACTAGACTCTAGAGCAGTGGTTCTTAACCTTTTTTAGTGCTCGTACCCTTTAATATCTCATAAATTTGTCTCGTACCCCCGATCAGAAAAAGTATAATTAGAGTAACGAACCTTATATTTCACTAACTACAATACTACATAGTACACAATGTTACATTTCAGTGACTTTTGTTGTTGCTTTTCATCAATTATGATGATTGAAAACGAGGTTCCCGAAGTGCCACACGCATGTCGTCACATGCATCCAGACGGTTCCTAGCCTTTGCTTTGATGTGTAGTAGTGTTGAAAAACGCATAAGAACGTAGTTGCAAATGGCACAATGACCTCCAGAGCTCTGTGTGCTAACTGTGGGAATGTTTTGAGTTGTGCACACCAAAACATATCTAGCTGCATTGATTCAAACTGCATTTGGATTCTGTCGTTGGCCTGCAGCTCAACAAGATCCTCTTCTATATAATAATATAAGCGAAAGTGTGTCTGTCTGTCTGTGTGTGTGTGTGTGTGTGTGTGTGTGTGTGTGTGTGTGTGTGTGTGTGTGTGGTATAGGTTCCGCCCCCCCGTGGCGGAATCCCCTCATATGGCACAGTTTTGGAACCGGCTTGACCAGGGGAAGGTTTTAAGCACACTTATGAGATGATCCGATAACTTTTTTTTTTTTTTTTTTTAGTAGCCTATTAGCGAGAATTGTGAAAAAAAAGTGGGTTGCGAGAATTGAGGAAATCTTGATGTAGGGTGATGGGTAATGGGTGAGTGAATGGGTGGGGTGATGGATAATGGGTGTGGGGTGATGGGTGAGTGAATGGGTTGGGGGTGATGGGTGATGGATGAGGGAATAGGTGGGGGGTGATGGGTAATGGGTGAGTGAATGGGTGGGGGTGATGGGTGAGGGAATAGGTGGGGGGTAATGGGTGAGTGAATGGGTGTGTGGTGATGGGTAAGGGTGGGGGGTGATGGGTAATGGGTGGGGGTGATGGGTAATGGGTGAGTGAATGGGTTGGGGGTGATGTGAATGGGTTGGGGGTGATGTGAATGGGTTGGCGTTAATACATACATTTCTACATCCATGATTTCAGGAAAGTTAGAAGGGGCTATCTGGAGAGTCTGTGTTTGGTGGGCCTTCGGCCCACCAAACACATATGGTGGGCCAAAGGCCCACCAATAGCCCTCCGCAGTAGCTAGCCAAAAAGTCCGCCCGGAGGGCGGCTTTGCGGCTAGTATATATATAATAGAGGAACGTGAGCTGGACTTAGACCGTGTTTTGCGTTCTGCAGCGTTTATTTGAAATGTAACGGCTAAATACTAAATACAGTTGGAATACATGTTTTGTTGTACGTCAAATGTGAGGTTCTAAAAAACCGTCCGAATTGCTTTGTGAATTTTAGTTCTCGAGTTGTCAGGTGTGGATTTCACGGTTTTTTCGTTGTGACGCGTTTATTGGACATTTAACGGCCAACATTTGGAATATATGTTTTGTTGGACAGTCTTTGCCGGTTTTGCGGAAACCATCAGCAATGGTCTGTGACTTTTGGTTCGCGAGTTGCCATGTATGAATTTTACGTTTTTTTCGTTTTGACGAGGTTATGCTTCTTTTGTTGACCCAATGACCGTTAACATATTTTGAGCAACGTAGGGTTTACTATCTTTTGCCTGTCAAATACAAAGGCTCTACGACTTACGGTTTGGGAGTTAGAGTATGAATTTTACCGTACGGTTTTTCCCAATCAACAAATATTCATTATTGGGAAAATTATATAGAATAATAATATGTATAATGTCCTTATACACAATTATTACAGAGATTGTTTTTACGTATATATGTAAATAAGAAATATCATAGTTATTTCCCATGTATAAATGCATACAAACTTTACTCCATCTCCACTAATATTCATCACTGAAAATTACTTCAAATAACAAGTATGTATACCGTCATTATACACAATTATTACTGAGATCATTTTTACGTATATATATGTAAATAAATAATTACATTTTTTCTGGCTGCAAAATTCCTCAAAATTCAGGCCTCATTTCGTTTTTGGCCTTTTCCCACTAAACTATTGATCTAAACATAAATATTATGGAAATAATTTATGTCCGGTTCGACGAGATCTACGCAATGTAAGTCTGTTTAGTCCTAACAGGTCACGTTTTCGAGATATTTAGTTTTTTTTAGTTTTTGGAAAACATTGCTTTGTGCCTTTATTTATGCATAAATTCTACTTTCGCATATACCACTGAATCGGCATTCAAAAGTTGCATCTTTTATGTTATATACCATTTTCTCATTACTTTTATGGTTACTGTGATATTAATGAAAATGTGATTTCCAAAAAAAATTCTTGGACCAATAGCCTGCTGAATTTGGGCGAAAATAAATATATCCCAATTTGGATGAAACTCGGTTTATAGGGGCTTCTAATGATGGCGATCACGAAACTGGTCTTTGTTTGCCGATATTTGACACTAAAAGCAATTTATTACCTCTGTAAGCTTATTTTCCCCCTATAAATGCAACCAACAATTAATCATTCTCCACTAATATTCATCACTGGGAAAATTACATTGAATAATAAGTATTTATACCGTCATTATATACATTTATTACTGAGATCATTTTCACGTATCTATGGAAATAAATCAAATAGTTTCGTCTTCACGTACACAATAAGGCCTATAGATCTTATCTGCCATTTCCCTCCTTAAATACTAACCTTACAAGAAATATGTCTTTATTAAAATATGCTCATTTTTGCTACGTCCACCCAATGCCAATGAAATTTACGTTCTAACATGTCACGGTCTACATTTCAGCCTTTTTTTTTTGGTGGAAAAAATATATAGTATTTTACTCCGTGTCAGTTTGACAATAACTGTTATCCTTTAATTAAATCATACGTTCATGCTCAAAACACACATTTTATTTACACACTTCATTCCTCAATGGAGTTTTTTTCTCATTACACCACAGGCAAGCCTGGAAAATTCTTCTTCAGAATAGCCTTTTACAAGCTTTTTTTCAATTCATCTTTAACGTGTTGTGCATGTTTGAACGATATAAAGCCCCGTCCACACTACCACTCACCACCGTCGGCGCTTCCCGTCGGCAAGCACGACGGCAAGCACCGACGGTGGTGAGTGGTAGTGTGGACGGGGCTTAACACTTCTATTCACATCCTTTTCATCCGTTCCCTCGATGTGTTGAGTATTTCTCCTGGCTAATAATGCTCAAAACGCACATTTAAATTACACAAGTCATTTATCTACGGATATTTTTTTTTATTACACCACAGGCAAGCCTGGAAAATTCTTCATCAGACAAGCGTGTTAAAAGCTTCTTTTCAATTCAGCTATAACGTGTGGTGAATGTTTACTCGCTTGGCAATGTATAATTTTCATAAAAGCAGCTCAGATTATTATGAAATCAAAACACGCATAATTTGTTTATTTCTCAATGGATTTTTTTTCTGATTGAACCACAGGGAAGCCTCTTGAACCCTGGTTTTTTATTCATATATAATGTGGGGTGCAATAACATACGGTTCTCGAGATAATAATGTTTTACCAGTTTTCTAAGTGGGCTAAAAGGCACTTCTCCAATGAAAAATTAAACTTCATGCAATCATTTATCGATGAATTTTTTTCCCAATTACACAACAGGGAGGCCTGTTGAACTCATGATATTTATTCATCTATAACGTTTTGTGAAACAAAACACGGTTCTCTACATATTCATGTATTTCATGTTACGCAGCCTATTTCATTGTATCAGCGTAACGGTTATTTGGTTGGGGTTAAAAGGCACCTCTTCAAGTTAAAAACACGCTTAATATCATCATTTCTCAATGGATCTTTTCCTAAATTACACCACAGGGAAGCCAGTTGAAATACGGATTTTTATTCTTCAATCACATTTTGTGAAATAACACACGCTTCTCGAGATATTAATGTATTACCGATTCCGCAGCCTAATTGCCAGCTTATAGGAGTAACGGTTTTCTGCGGTTAACACAAAGGCTTTGTGTCACACGGTCTGCTTCATCGCTCGAGGTAAGACGCATTACACTGCGCTCTTATCTCTGGTAACTTTGTCTGGTTATTATCATATAATATCATACGATATTTTGCATGATAATTATAGGATGGCTTCGGTCACAAATGCTGCCTTAGAGGACATTCAGTTGGGTCGCAAACTCACTGATGAAGCCATTGTACCTTTATTGGGGATAATTGCTACCCATACTGGCATCGCATATGTCGAGCCAGCTGTCCTCATGACTGCCCTCTTCCCCAGGGCTCGCTCGCCTTCCAGACCTCTCGGCAGAGGCGAAAGCGCTGCTAATAGTTCATCTCGGCAAAACCGAGGCTGATGGACATTGGGTCCTGGTTACTTCTATCTATCTTCTATCTATCTATAATAATATAAGCGAAAGTGTGTCTCTCTGTCTGTCTGTCTGTGTGTGTGTGGTATAGGTTCCGCCCCCCGTGGCGCAAACACCTCATATGGCACATTTTTGGAATCAGGTTGACCAGGGGAAGGTCATAAGCCCACTTATGAGATGATCCGATCACTTTTCTTTTTTTTTTTTTTTAGCAGCCTATTAGCGAGAATTGTGAAAACAAGTGGGTTGCGAGAATTGAGGAAGCCTTGATGTAGGGTGATGGGTAATGGGTGTGGGGTGAGTGAATGGGTGGGGGGTGATGGGTGAGGGAATAGGTGGGGGGTGATGGGTAATGGGTGTGTGGTGATGGGTAATGGGTGAGTGAATGGGTGGGGGGTGATGGGTAATGGGTGAATGAATGAGTGTGTGGTGATGGGTAATGAGTGGGGGGTGATGGGTAATGGGTGAGTGAATGGGTAATGGGTGAGTGAATGGGTAATGGGTGAGTGAATGGGTGTGTGGTGATGGGTAATGGGTGGGGGGTGATGGGTAATGGGTGAGTGAATGGGTGGGGGATGATGGGTAATGGGTGAGTGAATGGGTGTGTGGTGATGGGTAATGGGTGGGGGGTGATGGGTAATGGGTGAGTGAATGGGTGTGTGGTGATGGGTAATGGGTGGGGGGTGATGGGTGAGTGAATGGGTGGAGGGTGATGGGTAATGGGTGGGGGGTGATGGGTAATGGGTGAGTGAATGGGTAATGGGTGTGTGGTGATGGGTAATGGGTGGGGGGTGATGGGTAATGGGTGGGGGGAATACATACATTTCTACATCCATGATTTCAGGAAAGTTAGAAGGGGCTATCTGGAGAGTCCATGTTTGCAAACAGGTGGTGGGCCGAAGGCCCACTAAACACAGGTGGTGGGCCGAAGGCCCACCAATAGCCCTCCGCAGGAGCTAGCCAAAAAGTCCGCCCGGAGGGCGGCTTTGCGGCTAGTCTATAATAATATAAGCGAAAGTGTGTCTTGTCTGTCTGTCTGTGTGTGGTATAGGTTCCGCCCCCCGTGGCGCAAACACCTCATATGGCACATTTTTGGAATCAGGTTGACCAGGGGAAGGTCATAAGCCCACTTATGAGATGATCCGATCACTTTTTTTTTTCTTTTTTTTTGCAGCCTATTAGCGAGAATTGTGAAAACAAAAGTGGGTTGCGAGAATTGAGGAAGCCTTGATGTAGGGTGATGGGTAATGGGTGAGTGAATGGGCGGGGGGTGATGGGTGAGGGAATTAGGTGGGGGGTGATGGGTAATGGGTGAGTGAATGGGTGTGTGGTGATGGGTAATGGGTGGGGGGTGATGGGTAATGGGTGAGTGAATGGGTGGGGGGTGATGGGTAATGGGTGAGTGAATGGGTGGGGGGTGATGGGTAATGGGTGAGTGAATGGGTGGGGGGAATACATACATTTCTGCATCCATGATTTCAGGAAAGTTAGAAGGGGCTATCTGGAGAGTCCATGTTTGGTGGGCCAAAGGCCCACCAAACACAGGTGGTGGGCCCAAGGCCCACCAATAGCCCTCCGCAGGAGCTAGCCAAAAAGTCAGCCCGGAGGGCAGCTTTGCGGCTAGTTATAATAATATAAGCGAAAGTGTGTCTGTCTGTCTGTCTGTGTGTGTGTGTGGTATAAGTTCTGCCCCCCGTGGCGGAATCCCGTCATATGGCACAGTTTTGGAACCGGCTTGACCAGGGGAAGGTTTTAAGCACACTTATGAGATGATCCGATCACTTCTGTTTTTGTTTTTTTAATAGCCTATTAGCGAGAATTTGTGAAAAAAAGTGGGATGCGAGAATTGAGGAAACCTTGATGTAGGGTGATGGGTAATGGGTGGGGTGATGGGTAATGGGTGAGTGAATGGGTGGGGGGTGATGGGTGAGGGAATAGGTGGGGGGTGAGTGAATGGGTAATGGGTGAGTGAATGGGTGGAGGGTAATGGGTGAGGGAATAGGTGGGGGGTGATGGGTAACGGGTGAGTGAGTGGGTGTGTGGTGATGGGTAATGGGTGGGGGGTGATGGGTAATGGGTGAGTGAATGGGTGGGGGTGATGGGTAATGGGTTGGGGGTGATGTGAATGGGTTGGCGTTAATACATACATTTCTACATCCATGATTTCAGGAAAGTTAGAAGGGGCTATCTGGAGAGTCTGTGTTTGGTGGGCCGAAGGCCCACCAATAGCCCTCCGCAGGAGCTAGCCAAAAAGTCCGCCCGGAAGGCGGTTTTGCGGCTAGTTCAACATTACTGTTATCCATGGAATCCAGGTTGAAAATTATATGGATCCCGTATCCATCTCTGTGCCACAGAAACTTCTCCATGGTGAAAGTATCCCTGGAAGGAAGGAATCAGCCCTTGCAAATGCTCTTTCACTTCAGTAACGATGGACACTTCCTCTGCAAAATCAGCCTCATCTAAAGAAGGCAAGTTAGCAAAATTTCCTTCAATGCGCCCTATCCAAATTGGAAGTTTCTGGGTAAAGGCAAATAACTTCTCTGACAGTTATCATGTTCAGCATTCTTCCTTGGATGGATATGTTCAACTCGTTCAAGTGCGTGAATACATCTGTCAGGTATGCTAAGGACAAAATGAACTCCCTGTTCTCAAAATGGTCAGCAATGTCACTGCCTTGATTTATAAGAAACCTCTTGATTTCTTCGTGTAGTTCGAAGACATGTGTAAGTAGTACGTGAGAGCCACCTTACTTCCGTGTGGAAAAGAGGAACACTATGTTCAACTTCAATTTCTTCACAAAATGATGCAAAGAGGCAAGACTAGACAGACAAAATAATTATAAATATATAACTCCAGCCTCCTTATAAATATGATATTGAATTATTGGTCAGCATGGCTCGTACCCCCAGGTGTAATGTTTCGTACCCCCTGGTGATACAGGTACCCCAGGTTAAGAACCACTGCTCTAGAGCAGTGTTTCTCAACCAGGGGGCCGCAGAAACCTATCAAGGGGTCCGCAGGACGGGGAATTCAACATATTACAGTTAATCCTGTCATGGCTCAGTTTTGTATAATTCGTGATTACATAATGTGTCTTAATCGAGATGTCCAGTTGTTTTTTCTAGTTTTTCCCTGGCTAGTTGCGTCTCTCAGAATGTGGCGATGATTTGTATAATATATTATAATGTTCCTATCACTAAATGCTTTAAAAAAGTGAGGAAGTTATATTTGTTGGCAACGTTGCTTCCGGGGTGGCATAACATGATGCAATAGCTACACAGCGCGTTGCCCTGAACTCAGCCCGAGAGCTGTATTCATTCTACTGAAGAATGCTGCTGAGTGAAGAACACGTAGCGTGACTGGCTGTCCTTGTGGATTGTAAGTTTTCGCATAATGTTGTTTAATTTGATTGTTTGCTTGTTTTTCATTTGACCACACTATAATACTGACACTGTGCAACAAATATGTAGGTCTTCTTCACCTTAAAGTGTTTTTTTTGCTTTCTTTTTCCAGACTGATGTTTACTTGTCTGTGAAGAAAATGGACAAATATGTTATTAGACCGTCCTCATCAAAACAAGAACTACCAAACAAACAGAGTGATGAGCTAAAATCTTCAGATGATGAGTCAGAGGTCACATCCGTTGAGAGGAATAGGAAGATTAGTTCTGGATTATGGACACAAAAATTAGGAAATATGATGATATTTACCTTAACTATGGCTTTGTAGTAGGTACAAGTGAAGGTGTTGAACAGCCACAGTGCGTCCTTTGCTGCAGAGTACTGGCCAATGAGAGTATGAAACCCTCCAAGTTAATTCGAGAGAACTGGAACCCAAAATGCCAGGGGTCGCTGGCAGTTTTAACTCACTTTTTTGATAATAAGTTGGTCTACTGGAAAACAAAATATGGGCTTATTCCACTGCACTTAAAACACAAAAGTATAATATTAAGAACGATTTTCTTCTATATGTATATTGTATAGAAGCCTGATTCTGTAAAACATTGTATATAACCAAATAACCAAGGAGGTTATAGTTGAGGAGGCGAGGTAAATGCTACTCTATGATATTATATAGTCAATAACGTATGTTTAGAAGTTATCTATACCTAGGCAGTCATATTTTCCTGTTATTATTGTGTATCAATCAGATAGAAAGCCTGGAAGTGCAATGAGTCGACGCGTGAAGTGGCAATGTTTTGATTCAATCTCCCCGCCACAATCTCCCCGCCACCACTCCCCGCCGCGGCGTATCGCCTCCACAATTATAACCTACATTGTCGCAGCAACAAGCCGATTTCGGCATTCTTTATTCTTAGTTTTTCCAAGGCATTGCTTATTGTATTTTGACAAGCGTTTGCCAGACGCAGCAGTACTGTCTTAGAAAACAGTGTGAACATCGCCCAAATTTTACATGCCACAATATACATGTAAAAAATATATTAAACTTTGCTACTCGAGGCGAGTAATTTGCATTAAATTGCTATTATAGAATGTTCCATCGTAATGAATGTCATCCATATAATTAGTAGAACAACAGAAGAACTATATTTTTTGGTATTCAGATGCGGTGCATCAATGTTTATCGCGAAATTAATTTATGAAAAATATTAGTCGCGGAGCCAAAACACAGTAGACCAACCTTTGAGTTAAAACTGCCAGCGACCACTGGCATTTCTCGAGTTTCAGATCATTGGAATTAGGCACTTCCAGGCAAAGCATTGTAAGTACAAGGATAAGTCAATATAATTTTTTGAGCGCAAAGCTAAAGAACTGCGCTCAGTGCACAAGTCGGGTTAAAGGCCACTACCACTATGGATAAAAAAAAAATGCTTAAGATCTCATATATTGTGACTCAGAAAATTTGCCAACAGAAAATGCCTCACACAATTGGGGAAAAATTGATCATGCCTTGTGCAATTGAAATTGTCAGGGAAATGCAAGGGGATGAAAAAGTTAAGGCATTAACAAAAATTCCAATATCAAACGACACTGTGAAACGCCGCATCTCATCAATGTCTGAAGACATACTGGAACAATGCACTGCACGTCTCCGTAACAATGACTTTGCCATCCAGCTGGATGAATCAACAGATGTGTCCAAAATGTCACATCTACTTGCGTTTGTGCGCTATATGTGGGAGAATGAATTACGAGAGGAATTTTTGTTTTGCAAAGAGATGAGAACAACAACTACAGGAATGGACGTGTTTCAAACTCTGGATGACTTTATGAAGGATAATGGAATCAGTTGGACTAATTGCATCGGAATATGTACTGATGGCGCCGCAGCCATGACTGGCAGGCATAAAGGAGTCGTGACCAGAATATTAGAAGTTGCTCCCCGTGCCATTGCAACTCACTGTTTTTTGCACAGAGAAATGCTCGCTGCAAAAGACTTGGAGCCTGGGCTTCACGCAGTTATGAACACTGCTGTAGAAATTGTAAACTTCGTTAAAGCAAGGGCCACAAATTTCAGACTGTTTGCTGCACTCTGTCTGTGAGGAAGTAGGTGCAGACTATATATCTACTTATGCATACAGAGGTGAGATGGTTGTCCCGCGGGCGGATGCTCACACGCTTATTCAGCCTAAGGGAGCTGTGTACATTCCTCCCAGAGGAGAATCCTGAGCTTGCAGATTTCTTTAATGATGATAAATGGCTTCTTCAGCTGAGCTACCTTGCAGACATATTCAGCGAAATAAATAAGCTGAACAAAGCAATGCAAGGTGCAAACACAAACAACATTTCTCGGTATCAAAAAGTTGAGGCTTTCAAAAGAAAGCTCAAGTTGTGGCGTGTTCGTATCTCGTCAGGAATCACTGATATGTTTGAAAATATGCATGCATTCGTTCAAGACAGAGGCATTAGTTTCAATGTAGTCAAAGCACAGGTAACATTGCACCTGTCAAAGTTGTTGGAGAAATTCAACAGCTATTTTCCTGAGCTAACTGAGGAGCAGGCTGCTTCTTACCAGTGGATAGAAAACCCCTTCATTGAGAATATTGAGATGAAGCTCCCAGAAGCCTCACAGTCAAAATTATTAGAGGAGCTCATTGACCTATCATCTGATGGTACCATGAAGACTCGATTCAGTGCAGTGCCACTAGAAACCTGAGCTCAATGTTTTCATGAGTTCCCGATTTCTCATGGAGCAGCTATATATAAACTAAATATAGGTCAAGATTAAGGATCGAAGATGACATGCGTGTCAGTTTATCAAGAATACCCCCATGCATTGATAACATCATTGCTAGCAGTCAGCAGCAAGTATCACATTAAGTGAAACATAAACATCATTTGCAGATAAAGAAAAAGTTAATTGATCATAAACAAAATTTAATGTGGGAAGCTTTTTATATGACCATGTTATTTGTAACTTAATTTTTCAGAGTCGCTAAAATAAGAGTTTACCATTTTGAAAGCCTAATTATTCTGTTTTCTTAGAAGTGAAGTTTACTTTATTTTCCATTTCGTAAATATACGCGGATTTTTTTGGCTTTTATTTTTGTATCATGTTAGTACAATGAAAACAATCTGATAATAATAAACACCACTTCCTGTGAAAAGAAAACCTTTTATTAACCATTCTTACATACAAATGTAAAATGACTATATCCTATCTAATCCCGTACGTACCACGGGGTCCCCTGAATATATAAGTGGATGTATGGGGTCCACAAAGCTTGAAAGGTTGAGAAACACTGCTCTAGAGGATCTATTCGTACCTTCACTATTTGCTTTCCTTCCTATTTCAGGTGGCATATATGAATTAACTTCTTTTTTTAAGGTAGTTCAGCTGACGCATTTAGCCCGTATAAATAATTGATTCTTCAAAAAATTTGTCATCAAGCGTTTCATGAGTATCAATATATTTTTTTTATAGCGATCATCATGTGGCCGTCGTTTGCCCTTACGGAACTTCCTATTAACAGGTTTCTGGTCACTATGCAATCGTTGGTTTTTGTTTTGCTTCCATAAAGCTTTTGCAAGAAACGTCTGCACTCGATTATTTCCGCTCACATCTCTTCAGAATTTAACATTCTCTAAGGGTCTAGAATATCTTTTGTTACTAATACCTTCTCGGTACTCAAGTTCTCTGACCAGTCGCTGTTTGCCGCTCTGGAGAACGCCTAGCCTAAATACCTAAACCCCATTGTTTTCTATCACAGTGTGGTAACTCCTATTCTCTTAATTATCCTCATTTTAATATACCACTTTGCTGTGTCAAGTGAGCTATCACGTTGTGCAAGCATCTTTCACGTGGAAAAGCTCAATATTCACAGGTCTAACAGGTATTACACATTTTTGTAACATGGTTAGGTACATTTTCTTGTGCCGCGTGTGGGCGCGCCAGGCGCGTGACCGAACGATTTTAAGGTATAGGTATGGATATAATATGTATGAGTGGAACATTGTATTACTGCCGTGTGGCAATCATGTACTATTCCTCTTAACTGGAAAAGGGGGCTAGTCGTTCCTATCTGGAAAGGGAAAAGGGACCATCAGAACTGCAACAAATACCACGGTATTACACTGCTCAGCGTGCCAGGCAAGGTGCTTGCCCATCTATTGCTGACACGGATCCGCAATCATCTGCTGAAGCATCAGAGACCTCAGTAGTCTGGGTTCCCGCCTGGTAAGTCAACAACAGACCGTATCCTAGCGCTTTGTGTCCTGGTGGAAGGCCGAAATGAGTTTCGACAGGGGATGCTTTCACCCTATGTTGATCTCAAGAAGGCGGTTGACGTGTGCCAAGAAGTGCATCGTGAGTCACTCTGGGGTCTTCTGCGGCTTCGCGGGATTCCTGCAAGGACTGTTGGTCTGCTGACTGTCCTGCAGTCTGGGACTGAGATTGCTGTGTAGTGTGGTGGTGTATCCAGCTTTTTGCCTGTGCATACAGAAGTGAGGTAAGAGTGCATCCTTGCCCTATCAATTTTCAACACTTGTATGGACTGGGTATTGGGCAAAGTTGTGGACCAAAGTGATTGTGGAGCATACCTCTGCAATACTAAGATCACTGATCTTGTTTTTGCCGATGATGCAATAATATTTGCTGAGTCCCTAGAGGTTCTGGTGATGGCTCTTGAGGCGCTGCACGAGAAGACAAAGCCTTTGGGACTTGGTCTCCTGGCTCAAGACCAGGTCCAGGAGCTTATTAGTTGAAACAATTCAGTATGTTTATGCGTGAGGGGAAGCCATTGAGACTTTGGACATTAAGATCTTGTTAATTCACTTATACAGCTAAACAGGGTGGAGTCAAAAGCTTTTTGTGTCAACTCCCCTCCTCTCTCAGAGACTATAATTTTTAAATCACCGCTGCAATGTTGCTTCTCTTGCTATCCTTTACCGTTATTTTCATGCTTACTGCTCTTCTGAATTTGTCAACTGCATGCCTCTCTCCTCCCGCGGCCTCGCTGCACAAGACTTTCTACTAATTCTCATCCTTATTCTGTCCATCTTACTATTGCATGAGTTAATCAGTATCTTCACGCATTCATACCTTTCACTAGTAAACTCTAGAACTCTCTTCCTGTTTCAAATTTTCCATCTTCCTTCGACTTAATTTTTTTCAAGAGAAATAAATGTCAAGACACTTCCCGAACTAAATTGGCCCACCGCCATTTCTGCAATCTGTTTATGTCTTCTCTGCAGGGACTGGCATCTAAGCAGGGTTTTTTTTCTTGGCTATACGTTTTTAAGATTTAAAAGTAAAATCATGTGTTCCATGATCTACGAACATTGATGTGCGGTGGTGCCTCTCAGAATTTAATTATATTTCGAAAGATATACTATAAAATCCCTCCTCCCATGCAAATAAAAAACTAAGAGAATACCATCAGATTTATTTTCACCGATACTTCTTTGTCGGACTGTTTTGCAATGAAAGAACCAAGAGTATATGCAGATCATTGCTTTCTTTTCCAATAAGTTGTGTATAGTGAGGTGACTTAAATTAAATTGGAGAGAGAGAGAGAGAGAGAGAGAGAGAGAGAGAGAGAGAGGAGAGAGAGAGAGAGAGAGAGAGAGAGAGAGAATGAAGGAATAGGGGGAAGCAAGGAGAAAAGAAACCTGCTACGATACTCCTGAAAAAATTAGCTGTAATTAGCCGGTCGAGGGAAAAGTTGGGAGAGATTGTGAAATAGTGCGGCAGATTTAATGAGATCTCCTCGTTGCTCAGTAAACCCCGTCTAAAATATTATGATGACCTTCCCTCCACCGACTCACCGTACTGGGGCCCCTGCCCACGAATGGACCACAGCACTAAGCATTAAGATGGGCAGGGTGTGTACTCATTCTGCTGGGAAAAAAAACCGAAAAATACTATTGGGAATTACGAGTTCAGACTTACTAGAGTACTATATAGTGTTATTGGTTGTTTATCTTCTCCATAAAAAAATGACATCAAATCGACTTATCGTGATCAAACTTAATGATCACGCCATTCACGTCATGGTCATTTCATGTCACAGTGATACTTTTTAAAGCCTTAACATTTCTTCAAAATATATGGTATCAATTTGTGGTATAAGTGGCTGACTGTTATTTTAACATTGCTATGAATTCGAGTTTTGAAATTTCCCTAAAGTACGTTTTTTCTTCTACAATTACTTCAATTAATTTCTTGTGCCTCCACTACCGGATATTTCCTATTTTCTACTTCACATAATGGAAGTTATAAAAATTCCAGTTTTTTAATGGCCATAAAAAAAAACAATAGATTCAATAAATTTCAAATAAAAATAACATATTTGATTTTATTCAAATTTTTAAGCAATTATTTTCAGTGTTGAGTTACAGCACCTCAAACTTTTCATTATTTGTATCTTGCTTGTTGTTATTCATAAATGCCTGAAAATAATATATATATCTTACTTATGAATACAAGGTGATATAACAAACTGAATTTTTTTACAATATTGCATACGTATACTGATTAAAACAATATCAAATATAACGTCACAAAATAATTAACCCAAAAATGCATACCCCCTCCCTTAAGACCCCGTTGTAAATAGCTATGAATGTCGATCATATAGGTGATTTGCATGGATGGATGGATGGTTCTAGCGACCAATAATTTATATTGTTCTAGCCCAAACAAGCTAGATATGAGTGTTGCTGTGTTGAATAGCAGACTTTCATTAACACAGCTAAATGTTTTTATATACTCACGGCTATGTTAGGAGAGTATATTATACGAAAATGAGAATACAATGTATGTAACTGTCCTTAGCTTTCATCGTGGGTTTTTTTCAAGAAACAAAGCTCGTTGCGATCATTCGAATAGTTTATCGTCTTTAGGCATCCATGACGGTAATGCTAATCAAGGGAAGTCACTGAATGGTAATGCCAAACATGATTAGCTCCCCTCGTAAGATCTCCACCACTAACTGTTCTGCCCAACCTTGTCTGACAGAGGCCGTGGTCACAGTGTTGCCTGGACGGGAGGTTTTCGTGCAGAGCGGCAGCCGCCTGGAAGTGGTATGCCAGGTAGAAGGATGCCCACCCCCTGCACTCCTCGCCTGGTCTAGAGAAGGCCAAACAGTACCCACACCAGGGTCCAGCAACTATGACCTCGCCAAAGACATCAGCAACCTCCCAGTGTCCCGACTCATATTGGCTCGTAAGCAGGCTACGTCATCCGACTCTGGAAACTACAGCTGCACCTCCACCTGCACCAGACCGGTGAACGTGATGGTGCATGTGCTGAGAGGTCAGACTGCTGCTGCGAGTGCATGTGTGCGTGCGTGCATGCGTGTATGTATGAATGTGTGTGTGTGTGTCTTTTCTTTTACATCACAAAGGAACGAAAAAGTCCAAAAAGAAGAAGAAAAAAAAGCATCTAGCTGCCATTCCCTATAATGCAGACATAAAGATATAATAGAAAGGGTGGTTAGCACATCTAGTTCGTGGGGGGGGGGGGTGACTTGAGACTTCTCTCTTGACAAAAAATATGTCGTAGGAAGAAAAATAGAAACAGGAAGAGAGTTCCAGAGTTTCCTGCAGCGAAAGAAATGAAAGAGTGGACATATCTCTTGCATTATTAAAATGGGCATGAAAAGGGATGATAATAAGTAGAGATTATTGTGCAGCGAATCCGCGGGAAAGGGAGATGCTTGATGTTAGTAAGTTCAAAAGAGAGGTTAGCATGGAAATAACGGTAGATAATAGCAAGAAAAGCAATATTGAGGCGGTGATTCAAAGACAGAAGACGGTCAGTAAGAGGAGAGGAGTTGATGAGATATAAACCTTTTCAATCCACCCTGTTTAGGAGAGCTAGTATGTGAGTGGATTCCCTTAAACTTGAGATGCATACTACAAATTTACTACATACATTGGCGGATAAGCCTCTGTACAGACCAAGGGCTAGACTCAGGAAACTTACCAGCTATACCCTGTTACGAGGTCCCAGTTACCAGGTCGCTACTAGAGGTGGAAAATCTGTATTCGGCAACGATATTGTAAGCACCTAGTAACCTACTAGGTCCATTGCAGCTGGTAGCCACCAGAAGGGTTTGGTGCCGCGAAACAGCCAATCATCTCCAAGCTTACATAATTAATGTGTGTTAGGGTAACACGTGATATTGTTTACAAATACATTTCATTTAAAATTCATAGTATTTTACTCATGGCAAAGACTACTGTATACTTGACTTGCTACTCAGTTTGGGTTATTTCCAGTAGAGGCCAATGCCGCGATTCCTGACATTTTCGAACATCACTCCGATTTGCCTTCCTATGGTTTATCAGTATAAATGATATACTGTTATCTTCGTAAATGTTTGTTATATAATATTATCAAATAAAAACAGTAAAACACACTAAAGAAATGCCATTATGAGACTCTGAAGAAATATGCATGAACTTAGTATTCATTTAAACTCTTCGCCATTTAATATTTTGCAAGACAAGTTTTAACATGGATCATATCAATAGAAGCGGACTTTTATTAGCTTTCCAATGATATATTTCGTTTTCTGATAAATGAAATAGCACCATGCATAAATTAGCGATAACTAAATAAATAACATCATCAAGCGGGAAAATTACCCGATTGATGATGTTATTTGAATTGAAGTGAGGTCTGGTGAAGCCAACGCTGTCCCCCGTCTGCAATATTGTTGTGTGCAATGTCTAACACTGGGTGACTGAGATACCCACTTCTTTCTTTTTACTTTTTACACTGTTTACACTCAATGATATTACAGTGTGTGAAATTATACTTGTGTGTTACTTCTAACCATATATTACATATTTCATATATTATTGATTATTACATGACATCATGAACTTAAAACTATATTTTATATATTGCATAGATTATTTATACATATTTATACATTACATACCACTAAATAATACTAGTTTATTAGTACTTTAGGTCCCTTTAAGATATATATGTCTGGCAGTGAACTGCACATGGCTGCGTATTTAATATATCACCTGCAAATATGTCTCAGTTACAGCCTTGATCAGTAAACCGGTACTGACCAGGGTCACTGTCTGACATATTTTTATCAGACCTGAGAAGACAGTCATATCCTGAAAATCTGAAAATCTGGGCAAGAGTAAAGATGTTATGGCAAACATATGTCAGCTTTGCCTATGAGTTATCAGTACACAACACTCTCCCAGAATTTTTTTCTCACATAATATTATGAGGCATATGCTAAACTTCCAGCTGAGGTGCATGCGTAGGGGAGAGCGGTGCTGATTCGGACGGTTGGATGGTCCGGACATTGCATTTCCTAAAAAATGTATGGGACCTAGCGCCGCGAAATCTGGCGTGAAAATGCCAAGACTTTGTTTACCAGGACCATGCGGGACAACGAAGCTGCGGGCGCCATACTTTTTGATGCAGGTAATTTTTTTTTTTTTTTGGCACCTTCTATGTTATATTTTGCATGTGTGTCGTAAGCTATACCTCCATGAATATGACAAGTATCAGATTTTGTATTATTATGGTGAAACAGTGATGCCTAACGAAGATATTACCGTAAAATACGAATGCTTACCTCTCGTGTTTGGAAGTCGAGTGTAGCCATCTATATGTTTTATAGTGTTGGGATGATTCGGACATTTGATGAGGGGGATGGTTCGTCATTGTCCGAACCATCACTAAGCAATTACATCATGAAATTATTCTTTGAGGCATGTATGTTATGAACACTTAAGTAAAACATAATGGTTATTATTAACCTGGGAGTACATATTTATCATTTTTATGTTTAAATGTGTTGTGTAGTACAGTATAGTGTCTTGAAATATTAATTACTATTAATAATATCACGTTAATTTCTAATGTGAGTATAACATATTAATGATTCTACGTTTAAAACAACTTGTTTCCTTTGTTTCAGACACCCACCAGCCATCATGGGGAGGAAATATACGAAGAAAACGAACAGGGAGAGAGATGAAGCTGCTCTGCAGTCTGCTTTTACTGAAGTAAAGGAAAGCGGAAGCTCTATGAGGAAAGCTGCTGAAAAATATGGGGTTCCAAGAAGCACACTTCACGACTATTTATCAAGGGACAAGAAAGAAAACCAGGGATTTAAGTTAGGCAATTACGCTGTACGGCAAGTCCTCACACAAAATATGGAAGACGAAGTGGCTGATTATAATGTAATGCATTGCTCTAACATATTTCATGCTTTAACCACCAAGCAAGATAACAAGGCGGCTTGCCTATGAATATGCAGTTGCTAACAACATTGATGTGCCTGAATCATGGAAAAGGGATAAGTCAGCAGGGAGAGACTGGCTCACTGGTTTCATGGAGAGGAATAAAAACTCTCTCTTAGAAGCCCTGAAGCCACAAGTCTGGCTAGAATGACTAGCTTTAATAAAAACAAACCTTGGCGTCTTTCAGTCGAAGCTAGAGGACATCTTACTGCGATACAACCTGACAGAGTCAAGCATCTACACTATAGACGAAACTAGATGTACAACCGTGGGTGTGTGTTGTTTGAGGAAGATAGGAAACCAATTGTCCATAATTCTGGATAAATTTGGTCTAATTATATATATTTTTTTTCTACAAAATATAGAGGCAATTTTTTTGTACTTGAGTATAATAAAAAAAAAATTGAACTGATAATTTCTTGTTTATTAGCCAATCCAGCTCACATTATCTTCAGATTTTGCCGAGTAATACAAGAGTCCGTACCATCCCACCCACCTGGCCGGACCATCACCACGGGTAAGGATGGTTCGGACGATTTAGAAACTTGTGTTTCGTCATTCACTGGTAAAAATCGAAAACAGCTACGAGTCTGATATCACCAGGCTAAAGAGCCAAATGATGAGGGAGCATTTTGAGATAAACGAAATTACACTGCTTCCTAAACTTTTTTTTCGTGGTCGAAGTGGCCGAATCATCGCCGCTTTCCCCTACTCTTTTTTATTTTTTTATTTTTTTTATTTTACATGTGTGCCTATAGCGCCTGTAGGCAGTGGTGACCCAGGGCTCGGATGGTAGGCTCTGGAGGTTCCCTTGAGGGCTCTGATGGTTGGTCCTCGCCCGTGGTGGCGCAGGCAGGATTTTTATAGTGACGCCTGTGATTAGTACTTTAATATGATATATGACATATATATATTTTATATATATATATATATAATATATATATATATATATATATATATATATATATATATATATATATATATATATATATATATGTATATATATATATATATATATATATATATATATATATATATATATATATATATATATATATATATATATACACACACGTCACTGTCTTCTTTATGAAAGGTTCACACGTTTGTTTTAACCCCTTAAGTTTTGGAAACCTTGGAGATCAACTGTAGCCTCCCATGCCGGACAATTTTTTTTTTTTGGTAAAATTCCATAAAATATGGAAAAATCATTCTAGAACCAAATCAGCACTCACATGTAGGTTTTTCTATGAATTTGATGATTTTTTTTACCGAAAATAGGTTTGTGTTTCCCATAGACTTCGTATAATGTGCGGCCAACACTCGGAAAAGGTAAATTTGGGCTTCCACCACAGGTTCAATCGACCATGTAGGTGGCTGAGCGTGTGACTTCCAGGTATATAGCGTGCAGAGAGCAAGGACACGTGTTTATGTGGGTTGTGTTTATGTACAAAGGGAACTGTGAGTACGTAAATTATGCCAGAACAATTTTTTCAGAGGTAATTTTTTTTGTTTATATTTTAATGGTAAATAAGCTTTTTAGCAACTGATAAAACTTACATGCTATAATTTATGTCATTTTGGACACCATACATATCATTCTGGACAATTATCAACACGTTTGACATGTTCGGCTTTCGGCGATCGCATGTTCTTACAAATCTTAATTTTATTTATTCCTAAAGTATGTAATTCAAAATTATTTCTGCTATATGTTTTTGTTATATAGGGTAGATTTTACAAATATATAATATATATATATATATATATATATATATATATATATATAAAATATAATATATATATATATATATATAAAATATATATATACGTATATATATACTATATATATATATATATATATATACGTATATATATATATATAATATATATATATATATATATATATATATATATATATGTATATATATATATATAGTATATATATATATAATATATATATACATATATATATATATATTTATAATATATATATATATATATATATATATATATATATATATATATATATATATATATATATATATATATATATGTAGAGTATATACGGGCAGGAGATTTTCTCTGAGACAGATCTCGTTAAAAGTGATTGCTAGTTCAGCGTTTATTATCTTCTTAAAGATATTTTCTCTTAGTCTTAAGAGTGTCTTATTCTCTTTTGTAATCACTTTTATGACTTCGCCGAAGCTTGTCATGTTTGCTGTATCGCGATTTCGGGTCTAAGAACCCTTCTTCAGCAGCAAATGGAAGATGTTTTCTCCTCAGGAGTTGAGGTGAGCATGATTAAGATGCGAAGTGAAGCGCTATTTATAGCCAGTCTGCCTGCCACGCAGCCTATTACCGATGTCGTTGATTGGTAGATAGCTTTTGCTTCTCGTCTTCTTGAGTGGGAGACGCTGATTGGTTGTTTGGTCTTCGCTTGGCTTTTCTGTGAGTAGGCTGTTATTTGCTTTTGTTCTTTTCATGTTGGGTAGAGCTTGTAGGTCGTTTGCCTGTACGTTAAGTTTGGGGTTGATCTCTTTTATGTACAGCGCTTCTAGGATGGGAAGTCGCCGCACATTTGCACACATGTCAACCAATTCTGTATTTTCTTCTAGAAATTTTCTTGTTATGATGATGCCATGTTGTTCTAATAGGTGACTTTTGGGGGCTCCGGAAGTTAGGTGGCAAGTAAAACGTCTGGACAGCTTCGTTGTCGTCATGCCGATGTAGGATGAGGGGAGGACTTCACAGTTTCCTCTTTTGCATGTGATCCTATATACGACATGGGACTTTTGTTTTGTCTCCTTCGTCTGGCTTGGGCTGTTACGGAGAAGGAGGTTGCTGGTGTTCTTGTTTTTGTAGTAAATTTGTAGTTTTATTCTCCTCTCTTGGTCTGTAGGTTTCACGTTACGGTGGACGATTTGTGATATTATTCTTTCTTCTTCCTGGTGAGCGGTGGAGAAGAAAGCCCGGCAGAAGAAACCCAAGAAATACCAAAAACGAATCGAATGCGAAGTACTCATCGATGATGTTGAAAAACTGTTGAAAAAGGGAAACGTCACCATCGATCCTGCCTTCAAGCAAGAAATCATCGCAGAAGCTTCCAAAACAAGAGGAAACTACAGAAGCAGCATCGTCGAACGTAAACACATTGACGCCGCGAAAGAGCTAACATCAGACCCAGACATCATCATCAGGAGAGCGGACAAAGCTGCTGCGTACGTCATCATAAACACCTCTGAATACCTCAACAAGATCGACGACATCCTCAGCGACACTACGAAGTTCGCCAAGATCAATAAAGACCCCACTGAAGCACTCAAGTTAAAAATCAACAAATTGATCAGCAAGAACAATTCTGCCAACTCCATCAAATTTGGAAAGCTCTCTGGTGAATACGGCATGGGTTACTGCTACGGCAATATCAAGACACAAGCCGGGCAATAAAATTCGTCCGATAATATCCCAAATACCGACGCCGACGTACCACCTCGCAAAGAAGCTGTGTGGTATTTTGACTCCATACGCACCCAATGCCTACAGCCTTCAATCAGCATCAGAGTTTCTAGACATACTCAAGACCCACAACGCCAGAGGTGCAATCGCTTCGCTTGATGTCGAGTCCCTCTTCACCAACGTACCTGTTGACCGTACCATCAACCGGGTGTATAACAACGACTCCATCCCGCCGCTTGACGTCCCGGAACCTGTACTACGTGGACTCCTCGAATGCTGCACTAAAGAAGCACCTTTTACCTCTCCCCGAGGGAACAAGTATCAACAAATAGACGGCGTCGCTATGGGCTCTCCCTTAGGAGTATTGTTGGCAAACTTCTTCATGGGCTGTGTAGAAGAAGAAGTATTCAAGAAAATAAGCAAGCCTGACATATACTGCAGCTACATCGATGACATCTTCATCAAAACAACAAGTCACTACGAAGCAGAACAGCTGAAGCTCTGCCTACAAGATATTTCAGGTCTCACCTTCACCATAGAAAGCAGCTCAGACAAATCAATGCCGTTTTTAGACGTCCTTGTTACGCAGGAAGAAGAATCATTCATCACAAACGTCTACGTAAAACCAACGAACACCGGACACTGCCTCAACGGAGAAAGCGAATGCCCACAGAGATATAAAGACTCCACAATCGGTGCTTACATCAGAAGAGCTCTCACACACTGCAGTACATGGCAACTTATGCACAAAGAAATCGAGCGATCCACTCAAGTCCTCATCAACAACGGCTTCAGCGAGAGAGACATCAACCGTCAGACTAAGAAAATCTTGGAGAACTGGTACAAGCCTAACGCCACAAAAAAGAGTCAAGACATAACTATCTTCTACCGGGCTTTCTTTTCCACCGCTCACCAGGAAGAAGAAAGAATAATATCACAAATCGTCCACCGTAACGTGAAACCTACAGACCAAGAGAGGAGAATAAAACTACAAATTTACTACAAAAACAAGAACACCAGCAACCTCCTTCTCCGTAACAGCCCAAGCCAGACGAAGGAGACAAAACAAAAGTCCCATGTCGTATATAGGATCACATGCAAAAGAGGAAACTGTGAAGTCCTCCCCTCATCCTACATCGGCATGACGACAACGAAGCTGTCCAGACGTTTTACTTGCCACCTAACTTCCGGAGCCCCCAAAAGTCACCTATTAGAACAACATGGCATCATCATAACAAGAAAATTTCTAGAAGAAAATACAGAATTGGTTGACATGTGTGCAAATGTGCGGCGACTTCCCATCCTAGAAGCGCTGTACATAAAAGAGATCAACCCCAAACTTAACGTACAGGCAAACGACCTACAAGCTCTACCCAACATGAAAAGAACAAAAGCAAATAACAGCCTACTCACAGAAAAGCCAAGCGAAGACCAAACAACCAATCAGCGTCTCCCACTCAAGAAGACGAGAAGCAAAAGCTATCTACCAATCAACGACATCGGTAATAGGCTGCGTGGCAGGCAGACTGGCTATAAATAGCGCTTCACTTCGCATCTTAATCATGCTCACCTCAACTCCTGAGGAGAAAACATCTTCCATTTGCTGCTGAAGAAGGGTTCTTAGACCCGAAATCGCGATACAGCAAACATGACAAGCTACGGCGAAGTCATAAAAGTGATTACAAAAGAGAATAAGACACTTAAGACTAAGAGAAAATATCTTTAAGAAGATAATAAACGCTGAACTAGCTATCACTTAACGCTATATATATTATATATATATATATATATATATATATATATATATATATATATACGTATATATATATATATATATACGTATATATATATATATATATATATGTATATATATACGTATATGTATATATATATATATATATATATATATATATATATATATATATATATATATTATGTATATGTATATATATATATATATATACGTATATATATATATATATATATATATACGTATATGTATATTATATATTATATATATATATATCTACGTATATGTATATGTATATATATATATATATATATATATATATATATAATAATATATACGTATAATATTATATATATATATATAGTATATGTATAATATATACTAATATATATATATATATATTATATATATATATATATATATATATATATATATATATATATATGTATATATATATATATATATATATTATATATATATATATATATATATATATATATATATATATATATATATATATGTATATATATAATATATATATTATATATATATTAATATGTTTATATATATATATATATATATATATATATATATTATATATATAATATATATAATATTGATTTCTTTACAATAAATATATTTATTTATCATTATTGATTCTTTGCAAAGGGGGGGGCCATGGCCGCATACCTCCCCCCCTCGGTACGCCACTGACCACTACCACTAACGCCACCAGCACCACCGCCACCACCACCACCACCACCGCCAACACTACCACCACCGCCATCACCACCACCGCCACCGCCACCGCCACCATCGCCACCCCCACCACCGCTACCACCACCCCGCCACCA
Organism: Chionoecetes opilio; assembly: GCA_016584305.1. NCBI lineage: Eukaryota > Metazoa > Arthropoda > Malacostraca > Decapoda > Majidae > Chionoecetes > Chionoecetes opilio. The sequence goes on along the minus strand of JACEEZ010010106.1, from coordinate 187,560 downwards.
CCACCACCCCCGCCACCACCACCACCCCCGCCACCACCACTACCAAAACCACCACCCCCGCCACCACCACATATATATATATATATATATATATATTATATATATACATATATGGCCCCCCCTTTTCAATTTTCTGTACGCCACTTATATATGTATATATTAATTATATATATATATATATATATATATAATATTATATATATATATATATATATATATATAATATATATATATATATATATATATTATATATATATATATATATATATATATATATATATATATATATATATATATATATATATATATATATATATATATATATATATATTATATATATATATATATATATACTATATATCTATATATATCATTCTCTATATATATATATATATATATATATATATATATATATATATACATATAATATATTATATATACATATAATATATATATAATATATACATATAATATATATATATATATACATATAATATATATATATATACTATATAATATATATATATATATATATATATATATATATATATATATATATATATATATAATATATATATATATATTATATATATATATATATTATATGTATATATATATTATATATATATATATATATATATATATATATATATATATATATATATATATATATATTATATTATATTATATTATTATATATATTATATATAATATATATATATATATATATATATATATATATATATATATATATATTATATATATATATATATATATATATTTATACTATGTATATATTCAACACAAATGTTTACGTGAAGCCAAGTAACCTCGGACACTGACTCAACGGAGAAAGTAAATACCCGCAGCGATATAAGGACTCGACCATCGGCGCTTATATTAGAAGAGCTCTCACACACTGTAGAACGTGGCAACTCGTGCACAAACAAATCGAGCGATCTACTCAAGTCCTCATCAACAACGGCTTCAGTGAAAGAGACATCAACCGTCAGACCAAGAAAATTATGGAGAGCTGGTGCAATCCTAACGCCAAAGAAAAGAGCCAAGACATAACTATTTTTACCGGGCTTTCTTCTCCACCGCTTACTAGGAAGAAGAAAGAATAATATCACAAATCGTCAACCGTAATGAGAAACCTACAGACCCAGAGAGAAGAATAAAACTACAAATATATTACAAGAACAAGAAAACCAGCAACCTCCTTCTCCGAAACAGCCCAAGCCAGACGAAAGAAACAACCCAGCAGTCCCATGTCTTATATAGGATCACGTGCAAACGAGGAAACTGTGAAGTCCTCCCTTCCTCCTACATCAGCATGACGAAAACGAAGCTGTCTCGACGTCTTACCTGCCATTTAACTTCCGGAGCCTCCAAAAATCACATACTAGAAAAACACGGCATCACCATCAAGAAAAAAATTAGAAGTAAATACAGAAATGGTCGACATGTGCGCAGATGTACGGCGACTTCCAATTTTAGAAACACTGTACATAAAAGATATCAATCCCAAGCTTAACGTACAAGCATACGACCTACAAGCTCTCCCAAGCATGAGAAGAACAAAAGGTAGTGACAGACAACCCGCAGAGACACAAAGCAAGGAGGAGCAGAAGTGAGTATCAGTGAAATGAGAAGTGAGTTGAAGTCATCAACCAATCAGCGTCGCCCACTCACACGCGAGGCCGCCAGACTTCTCCTTAGGTAGCGCCTCACGCTGCAACTAAATCATACTCACCTCTACATCTGAGGAGAAAACATCTCTCAACGTTGCTGAAGAAGGGTTCATGATCCGAAATCGCGATACAGCAAAATGACCAGCTACGGCGAAGTCATAAAATTGATCACTAAAGAGAATAAGACACTCTTAAGACAGAAGAGAAAATATCTTGAAAAAGATAATAAATGCTATAAACTAGCTATCACTTTTAACGAGATCTGTCTCAGAGGAATCTCTTGCCCGTATACACTTTAAATATATATATATATATATATATATATATATTATATATATATATATATATATATATATATATTATATATATATATATATATATATATATATACGTATATATATATATATATATATTTATATATATATTTATCATTATTTATTCTTTGCAAAAGGGGGGGCCATTGCCGCATGGCCCCCCCTCACCCTCGGTACGCCACTGCGTATGTATATCTATATATATAAATCTCAAAATTTGTCTGTCTGTCTGTCTGTCTGTCTGTCTGTATGTTCGTTATAGACTCGGCTACAGATGGCCAAAACCCCACATGCCGCACATATTTGGAATCCTCATGACCCAGCGGAGAACATAGGCTATGTTTCGATGGGCGTGGCCGACCCTGGTGCAAGGGCGTAGCCAGGAAAAATAATTGGGGGGGGCCACCTCCCAATGATGGTTGAGGGGTGGGTGGCTTATCAGCTGGGGGTCTGGGAGGCGCTGTAAGCCCCCCAGAGAATTTTTTTGAAGATATGACTTAATTGGGGGCATTTTGAGCCCTATGGGGGGTCATTTATTGGTTCTTTGCATGATATTCAATAAAGTAAAATTGATGAAAATATGCCATACACTCCTAAAGTAGTGTGTTAAATAATAAAAGCTGTGAACAAATATAAAAAAGGTGTTGCTCTGAATAGGGACACATTAAGTAGGATTATACAAGCAAGTGTATACTTATGACTGGGAAGTAGGAGGAATGAACTTATGTCGCTTAATCATCCAAGACGACATCATGGCTATTGGGGGAATCTCATATATAATATAAGAAAAATAATATTTAAAATATAATACGTACTTCTGAAAAATTTCTATAACTTAAAAGGCTCAGAATGAATGAACAATAAACAAAGCAAACCTAACCGTTGGGAACAGGTATTGATGCAATCAATAATAATTGTATTAGTATCCATTATAATTCATAGCATTTATATATTTATGAAAAATAATACAGGCAGAAGGATAATGTTGAAAACAATAAATACAACTCTGGTAGCAGCTAATGAATAAATAATTATTCTGAGTAAAAAGGAAATGAGGAAGAATAACATACAAGTATATTAAAGCCATTTGATACTTGTGTAGCACCGTTAATATTATTTGGGGCAAAAGTATGGACGCAATTAAAAGAAAAGAAAGAAATTTAGTATATACAAACACAGTATTTAACTGTGTGTAATGACTGTAGTGTAGCCTGTATGTAATGACAGGTGCAGTTTGAACTTCTCAGACTCACAGCAAAAATCTTAAAGTAGTCGTCCAGACCATTTCATCATTCCTGATTTAATGCAGTCAAAATATAGCCATGATAGAGTATATCAACAATATGTTGTCACATTTTGCATCCAGTCACCCGCTTTTAAAGGATCCGCATTCAAAATCTGTAAATTCCCCGTGCTCTCAAAACACAACTGTTTATCAGCAGACGACGCACCATGGGTCGGCGACGCCACAACAGGGAGCCTCCCAGCACCGCCTGATACATATGCGCGGAGACTCTGAGAAAAATGTAGTACTTGGGGAATTTTGGGTGCTTCTGGTATATTTTTTGTGCGACACGGCACATACTTGCATCCTGCATGGGCACAGCAAGAAAGCCGTGCCATTCCCGAGAGCTTAGCACCCATTCACAACCAACACGGCGACGATATATGTGTGCAGACCCTTGGAGCGACGGGGAGCGGCTGGTAGTAGCCAGGGTACTGCAGCCCTCTCATCTCGGTGGCCTTGCTACTACCCGCCGCTCCCCGCCGCTTGCCGCCGCTGCACACATCTGCACACATATATCGTCGCCCCACAGTTTGCAAATGGGTGCTAAGCTCTCGGTAAAGGCACAGCCCCCACGCTGCACCCACACAGGATGCAAGTACATGCCACATCGCACAAAAAATATATCAGAAACACCCAAAATTCCCCAAGTACTACATTTTTCTCAGAGTCTCCGCGCATATGTATCAGGCGGTGCTGGGAGGCTCCCTGTTGTGTCGTCGCCAGCAAGTTTCGCGCCACGGCTGGAATGTGGCTGTTGTTTTTCCCGCGCTTTTTACAAAAGTCATGTTTTTAGGGAAATAAGGCGTGAAAATGAATAATTTTTTGTGGATTAGGTATTTTGAATGAACATTCAACATAATTATGCAAAGAAAAAATGGGTCTGGACGATTACTTTAAGCGACGAGCTGTCGTAGCTGCGAACCTGTCAATCACTTGATCAATACTAGGTGCATGTCGCCTGTTAACTTGTAGTAGCACCAGATCTTGAAGACGACTTTCTAACATGGATGCCCTGATTGAAGTCAGTGTACGCTCCATGCGAGAAAAAAGTCGTTCAGCTTCAGCAGTGGTTACAGGAAGAGTTGCAAGCATTTGGAGAAAGGTCTTGATGTTTGGATAATATTCACAACAGCTATCTAAGGACGCTAGGGCAGACTGTGGACGCTCTTCAGAGTTCTGCCACTGCTTTCTCCACAGTTCAAACTCACCGTGGAGATCTGCTGCAGTTACATCCAAGCAGTCATGATAGGTTTCAATTACAGCAAGCAATAACTTCCATTGCTCTTGCTTTTTTATTCCAAAGTCCATTAGCGATGGAATCAAACAACTGATGCCAGTTGCTGTCTGCTGACGCTCACCGAATCGATGTTTCAGGTCAACAATAATTGCATCCACAGTTGGGTAGAATACATTGATCCTATAGTAGTCTTCAATGGATGACCCAACACCAGCATTCTTTCTGTATACCGAACGCTGTGCTGCCCGAGGTTTTGTTATTACAACTCCCACCTTTTCGGCAAGATCTGAGGCTTTTTTTAAGACAACTGTGAACTCAGACCCCTCACTCCGTATGTTCTCCAAGACATCAATCAGCCCAGAAACTTGCACCATTGCTTGGCTGATATCATAAGATACTGATTGTAGGATGCGGGTTAGTGGCAGAAGCAGACCCGATACAGTCTCAAGGACGATTAGAGCTACAATAAAGCTAGCATTGGTAATAGAACTTTCCAGCCTCAGTGCCACCTTCCGTGTTTCACATGATGTCCAGGTTTTCATTTCATCTAGGGCTTGCACAATGAAAGGCAATAAGCTGGCAAAAGTCATAATGCTTTCCTGGCGTTCCACAAATCTTGTTTCACATAACTTCAGCAAAGTTTTCTTAATGGAACCAGTTATGCACAACTTAAGCAAGGGCATTCGCTTAGCACTGTGTTTGAAGCATGATGTTGTTTCCTTGACAACATCCTGTGCATGCTGAATTTCAATAACTGTAACGGCTTTTGATGCACTGAGGTTCAAGCTATGCATGGCACAGTGGAAATATTCTGCATTTGGCGATTCTCGTTTGAAGACTGCAGCTGCTCCTACACGGCTACTGTCATTGCACTTGCACCATCATATCCCTGACCCACGCAGGAGCTGAGATCAAGGCCAAGTTTTTTCATCTTTTCTAGAAGCACACCTCCAATGGCCTCACCTGTTGGACTTTTTTTCACTAGTTTCAGATGCTATTTCTTTATACAGGTCAAGAATGGCTACAGGTTCTTCATAACATTGCCATTTGCCAGTGTCGTCAGGCAGAACATATCGAACTGCAATGGCTAGCTGTTCGCGATTTTGTCTGTCCATAGTCTCATCCGCAATGATTGACCAAAATTTTGCCTGCTTGACATTTTCCACAACTGTCTCTTGCACCAGGCCACCAGCAGCTGATAGTAAGGCGTTTTGAATATCAGGCGACAAGTAAGAAGCATTCCCTTTGTGATCTTTTACATGAGACTTCAGGCTGGCACCTCCTGCCCTGATGCGATAGCGCAGTAGGGCACGAAAATTCCCATCATTTCTCTTCGTCTTCTTTCCCCTCTGGGTCCAATCTTTTGCTCTCACCCCTGTGGCCCTTTAGTGCAATATTTTAGCGAGCACACATCAGCAAGGTATCCACAATAGGGTGTAATACTACTCTATTACGTGTGATTTCTTCAGAACAGGATTTTGATAATTTAGAACATAAAAAAAATATTATATCATTGTCTCTTGAAATATTTTTGTTGAAATTTATCATGTTAGCAACACTGCTTTTATGATACTCCTTGGTTTGATGACAAGTTAATGCTCCATTTTTACCTGTCAAATCATCAAACCGTTCCAAAGGCTTGGTTACAAGCTTTCCAGGAAGCTGTCCAAATCCACTAGACCGACCACCTACACCTGATGTTGAAAACAAGACACATGGCACACAAAAAGCCCCAATCTGGCCTAGAACTTTGCTGACCGCAAGCCATGGAAAGTTTTTCAAGTGGGTAGGTAGCAGTCGCCGGCATCTCTTCACCCCAGATTTGATGTGCATAGATAGATGAGGGCATAGCTGATTCCAAAGACGGCTTCCATGGCACCAGAAAGAATTGCCGATCTTCTGCAGTTAGCTGCCTTCCAACAGCATAACCAATGTCGGTATGGGCAGCACTAACATGTGGATGAGATTGAGATGAACATGATTAAATTTCTGATGCTGGAAGGACCAGAGATACTGTACTTGATGCTGGTTCTGATACAGATGGAGCTTCCAGCTCTGATAGTTGTTTGGAAGAGGAGATCTCTTGTTTTTTGAAAAACTTTGAAAGATCAGACTGAATCGTTTTCTTCTTTTTGCTCTCAGGTTCATACATGATCACTCTAACCTGTCAAAAATAATTGAGTCAGTCACTGATAGTCTGATATAATACTGTACTATTTTTTATATTGATATTTAGAAAATTTCTACCGTAGATGACAGTATAGTCGCCAGCTGCAATAATATCGCCAGGCGCCATAAATTACGAATTATAGCATCACTACTGATTTTTAAGTGCCACTGAAGATGATACACAGTAGTTTATATCATGACTGTATAATCTACCGTTTCAGCGTTGTTTTATGCTTTGTATCTGCAAGTATTAACGGTTTCAAATTTCACTACTCGTTTTTTTTCGGGCGACGACGACGGCGGGAGGACACTCAGTAAATAAACACTAATTGGCGACCTTATTGTTGGTCGACACTCTGGTGATATTTTTGTAATTTGTTCATTTATAGCCATACTATGACACAGATGTAGACACAAAATGACACAGACTCTCCAGGTAGCCCCTTCTAACTTTCCTGAAATCATGGATGTAGAAATGTAACTATTAACGCCACCAGACGTCTGTAAACAGAAAAAAAAAGTTGTTCTGGTGACTTTAGTGTTATCTACGGTAAATGCATGAGGTCAGCTGATTACTAACTACCTTCCAAATTACGATATTAACACATTAAAATAAGTTTAAACCTAACAAAAAATATACGGGGCCATCGCAAGCAATTAATAATAAACAATTGTATATAAACAATACTCTGTAGTGTAGTGGTTAGCACGCTCGGCTCACAACCGAGAAGTCCCGGGTTCGATCCCCGGGCGGAGCGAAGATAGATGTCTTTCTTAAAACCCGAGCCCCTGTCCACCCAGTAGTGAATGGGTACCGTGTGTTAGCCGGTGGTTTGTGACCCGCCTCCCGGGGTGGTGGCTTCGGCCAACACTAAGCTGCAGCGGTAGATCACTATGGCTCTGAGGAATCTAAACCTCTAATCCAAATCCTCTAAACAAACAAACAAACAAACAAAACAAAGTATAAAATAAAGGAATTTTCTGTACCTTTTGTTCATTGGTAAAGCCAGCAGCGGCACACCGCACATCAGCTGAATGCATAAATAAACAAAGCCATGTTTATTTAAAAAGATTGTGAATATATATACCATATTAATTTTATTTGATCTCTTTATAGGAAAATAATAAGCATTTAATTGTTTAATTATATATTAATCAGTAAAATGAATCAAAGAGAAGTTATTATAAATAATAATTAAATCTACTGTCATAATTATAAAACAACTGAAAAATTGAGCACAGAAAACGCCCACAAAAAAGGGTAACTATATTGTTTATTGGCAGACGCTTAAAAGGGAAATTTTAGTTGAAAAGTTTGCACTGTTAGCAATTATAACAAGTGTTTGTTAGTGTTTGTTAGTGCTTCAAACTCGTTAACAACATCGCAAATGATAATC
>JACEEZ010010106.1:166961-171961 GCA_016584305.1 Chionoecetes opilio | reverse complement strand
AAATTGGCCCACCCCTTCTTTCTTTATTCTCTTACTGTTTTCTTTATAGGGATTGGCAACTAAGCGGGCTTTTTGTTACCTCATTTTTTTTTTACCTTGGCCAGTCCTTTGTGATGTAATATATATATATATATATATATAATATATATATATATATATATATAATATTATATATATATATATATATATATAGATATATATGATATTATATTTGCATATGTGTGTGTGTGTGTGTGTGTGTCATGCATGGATGTAAAACATTATGGAGAAAATGTGATTGTGTTGATGGTTCATGTAGTGTAGCCAAAGAACATGTGCAAATGCAGTTAATATTTCGTGATCACACTGTTACTCATATATTAGGGATGAAAAGTATATCATGCAGCGTGTTCGCGATAATTTGTGAATGTTGCAGTCATTAGGGAAACAAAATTACGTTTTGTAGTGTTAGTGAATTTTGTAAGGTATCTAGGATTCCCATATCACTATAGCAAGAGCAGCAAGGTTTAGGCGCAGTCGGGGGAATATTTGATAATCCGAATCAAAGAGAGCTGCAAAAGTCAAACACATCATAAATAAATATAGGTAAAATGTATACACTGATTCACCTAAAACAATATTTTTATCACAACTCTACCAGTCAGCACTTCATATAATCCTCTTTTCTTATTTTTCCTGATTTTTGTTTTGTCATTTTCGTCTGCTATTTTTCTTTTCTTTTTCTCGCCGCTTTCAATTATGCAAGTTTTCCTCATCTGCCTACAATTCTCCTCCTCCTCCTCCTTCTCCTCCCCATCCACCTTCTCCTCCTCCTCTCCACCTTCTCCTCATCATCAGTTTCATGTTAGGGTGGGTCTGTTAGGGAAGGGCGGTGTGACGAGAGTCCAGAGCAGGTGTCTTGGCTGATGATGGTGTTGTCGGCCCGCTTATAACAGGCGTCCAGCAGCAATACCGCCTGGACATTACGAGAAGGAGGCTTGAGGGAGAGAGGCCATGGATGGGTTGTGGTGTTGCATGGCCGCCAGCTCCTCCCCTGGGGAATGAAATATGACAGTTAGAAAACTTAGTTCTTTCATTTGTCCTTAGCGAAACTCTGGTGATTCTTCCTCTCCTCTCATCCTCAGCATTCAAGAGTAATGCCGCATTCTGCTGAGCAGCAAATGCAGCATATCATTATTCACATCTAGTTTTCGGATAAATCGGAAACTAACAGGGACAAGCATGTTTCTCCCCTCTCTCGTCTCTCTCCTCTCCTCTCTCATATATTATATTAATATATATATATATAATATATATATATATATATATATATATGTGCGAGTGTTACTTAATAATTGTTGGTGTCTGTGGAAAAAGCAAACCCTTATAAAGTGTGAACATTTTCAGTTTTTACTATATAATACCCACAAACATGATTATTTATTTATGACTCCATTCCAAAAGCTAGAAAATTTTCAAAAAGACTTAGTCACGCTACCAATACCAATCTCTCTCTCTCTCTCTCTCTCTCACCAACTTTGCGTGTGTTGCTAAATATTTTTGGGTGTCTTTGGGAAAAAGGGAAACCTTTAAGAGTGAACATTTTTAGTTGCACTATACACAGGCACGGGTGAGGCGGATGACGGCGGGTTTTGAGAGAGGCGGCGGGTGGGGCAGGCCGCCCGCTCCTCCGCCACGGTAGGTTGGGCAGGGTTAAACTTCTTATTACTCGTTATTATACAACTTGGTGATTATGGTGAGATGTTTATACACGTCATTATCTAAATCAATGTAGCACCGTGTGTCACCTTTAAAAAATAAGGGTGATTTAAATGTTATGATGAGTGACTGGCGGGGCAGTGAGTGACTGAAACATTCTTGCCGCGGGGCCACCCCTAACACAACTATTCACTATATAAATTAACCCACATCACGCATTATGCATGAAATACAGCTAAAAAGGTTAAAAAAAGTCTTTATTTGGAGGTCAGGAACGGATTAATCCATTCTATATTGTTTTCTTAGGGAAAAATTTGCTTCGGTTTTAGAACACTTTTGGGAACGAATTATGTTCGAAAACCGGGGGCGTGTCTGTATAATACCCATAAGCATGCTTATTTACTACTCCATTCCGAAAACTAGAAAAGTTTTCGAGAACACATAGATACCACGCTACCATACTGGTTCACAACTCGTGAACAAATACCCAAGCACACTTCTTGGAGAGAAGCATAAATCAATACAATACTTCCCCGCTTGTTTCCCAGAAGGCCAAGTAATTTCACAATCACAAGCAGTGTGAGGCAGCAATTTAAGGAGATGCACATTAAGAGACATAATGTTACTAACTTACTCATAGGTTATTGCACGACACAGCTCCTTGATCCTCGATATGACATTGTTATTGTGCCATTTCCCTTAAAAAATTAAATGGAAAATACGTGCAATACACATGTTAAGACTATATGGTCAAGCCTACACTGTGCATGTCTGCGACATAAAGGCGGTTTGCATATGAGGGTTTTTGATGACTGGTCTGTAGTCTGGGACTGAGAGTGCTGTGAAGTATGGGGGAGGTGTATCCAGTTTCTTTTCTGTTAATACAGGAGTGAGGCAAGGGTGCGTACTTGCCCCATCACTTTTCAACACTTGTATGGACTGGGTTTTGGGGGCAAAGTTGTAGATCAAAGTGATTGTGGAGCATCCCTCGGCAACACCAAGATCACTGATCGTGTTTTTGCCGATGATACAGTAATCTTTGCTGAGTCGCTGGAGGTCCTGGTGATGGCTCTCGAGGCGCTGCTCGAGGAGGCAAGCCTTTGGACTTGAGGTCTCCTGGCTTTAAGACCAAGGTCCAGGTGTTTGGAGGCTTACTAGATGAAACACTAGTCTGTTCATGCGTGCGGCGAGGACATTGAGATCTTGGAAATTTTTACATACCTTGGTAGCGCAGTCCATAATGACGGCGGGTTACGTCAAGAATGGTATGATATGGCGGATTGGCATAGCCCAAGGTGTTATGGACTCGCTCAGCAGGAGTAGTTGGCGTTGTCGGTACCTGGGCAGAGGACAAAGATGCGGATCTTCAAGTCGCTTGTGATCCCTGTCTTACCCTATGGTTGTGAGACATGGACACTAAATAGCGACTTGAAGAGACGAATCGATGGTAATACGTGTTTTCGCAGAATCATGGGGGATCGCTGGGATGATTACGTGTCAAATCAGCGATTTTCACCGTGAGACTGAATCGAGGCCTATTACCCCGCATAGTCCCGTCAGCGCCAACTTCGGCTATATTTGGGCATGTGGCACGCTACCCTGAAACCGATCCTTCCCCTCGGGTTTTTATATGTAGAGACAAACCGGCGTGGAGGGGCCCCCACAATGCTCGTTGCTGGGGCAAGTTGATGTTTCTTGTCGAGAGCTGCCTGCTATGGGAAAGGAGCCTGCATTGGGACTCGCGCGTGGTGACCCCCGGGAGCGGCGTCGTAGGGTGAGCGAGGCGACGCGCCCCCCCGGGTATGCCCCCAATGATTGATTGATTATCATTTGCGATGTTGTTAACGAGTTTGAAGCACTAACAAACACTAACAAACACTTGTTATAATTGCTAACAGTGCAAACTTTTCAACTAAAAATTTTCCCTTTTAAGCGTCTGCCAATAAAAAATATAGTTACCCTTTTTTTGTGGGCGTTTTCTGTGGGTCAATTTTTCAGTTGTTTTATAATTATGACAGTAGATTTAATTATTATTTATAATAACTTCTCTTTGATTCATTTTACTGATTAATATATAATTAAACAATTTAAAAGCTTATTATTTTCCTATAAAGAGATCAAATAAAATTAATATGGTATATATATTCACAATCTTTTTAAATAAACATGGCTTTGTTTATTTTTCATTCAGCTGATGTGCGGTGTGCCGCTGCTGGCTTTACCAATGAACAAAAGGTACAGAAAATTCCTTTATTTTATACTTTGTTTTGTTTGTTTGTTTGTTTGTTTAGAGGATTTGGATTAGAGGTTTAGATTCCTCAGAGCCATAGTGATCTACCGCTGCAGCTTAGTGTTGGCCGAAGCCACCACCCCGGGAGGCGGGTCACAAACCACCGCTAACACACGGTACCCATTCACTACTGGGTGGACAGGGGCTCGGGTTTTTTAAAAAAGACATCTATCTTCGCTCCCGCCCGGGATCGAACCCGGGACTTCTCGTTGTGAGCCGAGCGTGCTAACCACTACACTACAAAAGTTTTTAAATTTTTTTTATTAATTTATTTATGATGTGGTTTGACTTTTGCAGCTCTTCTTTGATGTCGGATTATCAAATATTCCCCCGACTGCGCACTAAACCTTGCTGCTCTTGCTATAGGATATGGGAATCCTAGATACCTTAACAAAATTCCTAACACTACAAAACCGTAATTTTTGTTTCCCTAATGACTGCAACATTCACAAATTATCGCGACACGCTGCCATGATATACTTTTCATCCTAATATATGAGTAACAGTGTGATCACGAAATTTAACTGCATTTGCACTGTTCTTTGTGGCTACACTACATGAACCTTCACACAATCACAATTTTTCTCCATAATGTTTTACATCTCATGCATGACACACACACACACCACACACACACACACAACCACACATATGCAAATATATATATATATATATATATAGATATATATATCTATATAATAGTATATATATATATATTAATCATAAAAGGACTGGGGGCCAAGGTAAAAAAAAAAATGAGGTAACAAAAGTCCCGCTTAGTTGCCAATCCCTTAAAGAAACAGTAGAGAATAAAGAAAGAATGGGTGGGCCAATTTTAAGTTTCGGAAGGTTCTTGTTACTCCTCTCCTTGAAAGAATTTTAGTCGTAGGAAGTTTGGAAAATGGAAACAGTAAGAGAGTTCAGAGTTTACCAGTGAAAAGGATGAAACCGTAAAGATACTGATCGTCTCTTGCATTTTGGAGATGGACGAATAGGGTATGGGTCATAATGA
>JACEEZ010010106.1:144461-151961 GCA_016584305.1 Chionoecetes opilio | reverse complement strand
CTTCAATGAATTTAAAAAATGGTGTACTTTTGTTTTTTGGCTGAGAGAGAGTGAGATAGATAGAGAGAGAGAGAGAAAAAAAAAAATCAGGTTGTCATAAATGGCCAAACTCTTGTCGCCTGAGAAGCCATGATCTAGGGGATTCTAGTCCAACATGACCTCTTCTTTTGCTTATCCTTTCTTACCTTTTCTCTTCTAACCAAAGCCAGTCCGATCTCAGTCTCCTTCACCTCAAGGTCTAATTCAAGTTGTAAAAAACGCGTTTCAGCGTGCCGTGGCAGCATTCGATGGCGAAAACACAAGGAGGAAATACACAGTTGTAGCACAGACGTATGTGCTAGAAAAGCGTCGTGAGGCTCCTTCTTATATATATCCAAATCGGTGAGTTTCATTGCAGTCTCGGCGGGGGTGGCAACGAGTCTCAACGGTTTTCTCGACGGTGTCTCGACGGTGTTGCAGCGTGCCTCGACGGTGTCGCAGCGTGTCTCAACGGTGCCTCGACGATATCGCAGCATGTCTCCAAGGTGTCGCAGCGTGTATCAAAAGGTGTACTAGACGGTGTCGGGAAACGTTTTCTCGACGGGTGTCGCAGCGTTCTCGACGGTGTCGCACTGCGTTCTCAACGGTGTCTCGACGGTGTCGCACCGTGTCTCAACGGTGGCTCGACGGTGTTGCAGTGTCTCAAACGGTGTCTCGAAGGTGTCGCACCTTTTCTCAACGGTGTTTCGACGGTGTCGCAGCGTGTCTTAAACGGTGTGCGCAACGTGTCTCGACGGTGTCGCACCGTGTCTCAACGGTGTTTCGACGGTGTCGAGCATGTCTCAACGATGTCGCAGCATGGTGACCGGCATGAGATTCCCCGCCGAGTCGCCGTTGGGAAAGTGGCGACGGCCTAAGATGGGCGGTCTCCTTAAAACCCGAGCCCCTGTCCACCCAGCAGTAAATGGGTACCGGGTTTGTTAGCCGGGGTTTGTGACCTGCCTCCCAGGGTGATGGTTTCGGCGAACACTAAACACGAAGGATGAATGATAAGATGTATAATGGAGGGGGCCATACGAGTGTAAACTCAGGCCCTGTAAAATAAACTAGATGAATACACACACACACCACAAAACACACACACACACACACACACACACACACACACACACAGTCACACACACACACACACACACACACACATTGCCCGTGTTGTAAGGCATTTAAATATATTGTCATTTGACACTCCCTCACTTTTCGAATTATTTTCTCAAAACACGAGCAGTTACTATCACCTTTGAGCAAGGGTATGGGATGTGTGGTATGTATGAGGTTCCAGCTTTACCTGAAGATCAACAATCTTTTGGGGGCATACGCGGGGGGCGCGTCCCCCTCGTCCACCCTACCACGCCACTCCAGGGAGTCACCACGCGCGAGTCCCCATGCAAGGCTCCTTTCCCATACCAAGCAGCTCTCGACAAGAAGCATCAATTTGCCTCAGCCACGAGCCTTGTGGGCGCCCCCTTGGCCTCCTCCACGCCGGATTGTCTCTTACAGACACAACCCGATGGGAAGGATCGGTTCAGGGTAGCGTGCCACATGCCCATATAGCCGAATTGGCGCGGGATGGACTATGCAGATAATAGGCCTCGATTAGTCTCACGGTGCAATCGCTGATTTGACACGTAATATCCCAGCGATACCCCATGTTTCTGCGAAGACACTTATTACCAAAGGTATTCGATTCGTCTCTTCAAGTCACTATTTAGTGTCCATGTCTCACAACCATAAAGTAAGACAGGGATCACAAGCGATTTGGAAGATCCGGATTTTTGTCATCCGCACAGGTACCGACAACGCAATAACTCCCGTTGAGCGAGTCCATAATACCGTGGGTTTATGCCAATCCCCCGTAAGACTTCTTGACGTGACCCGCCGTCATTAGGACTGCGTGCGCTACCAAGGTATGTAAAACTTCCAAGATCTCAAGGTCCTCGCCGCACGCTGAACAGACTGGACTGTTTTCATCTAGTAAGCCTCCAAACCACCTGGCCCTTGGTCTTAAGCCAGGAGACCTCAAGTCCCAAAGGCTTTGCCTCTTCGTGCAGCGGCTCGAGAGCCATCACCAGGACCTCCAGCGACTCAGCCAAAGATTACCATCATCGGCAAAAACAAGATCAGTGATCTTGGTGTTGCCGACGGATGCTCCACAATCACTTTGATCTACAACTTTTTTGCAATACCCAGTCCATACAAGTGTTGAATAGTGATGGGGCAAGGACGCACCCTTGCCTCACTCCTGTTTTAACAGGAAAGAAGCTGGATACACCTGCCCCCACACTTCACAGCACTCTCAGTCCCAGAATACAGACCGTTATCAAACCAATAGTCCTTGCAGGAATCCCGCGAAGTCGCAAAAGATCCCAGAGTGACTCACGATGCACTGAGTCAAACGCCTTCTTGAGATGAACATAGGCTGCAAGCATCCCTTGTCGAAACTCACGTCGGCGTTCCACCAGGACACGAAGCGCTAGGTACGGTCCGTTGTTGACTTACCAGGCGTGAACCCAGACTGCTGAGGTCTTTGATGCTTCAGCAGATGACTGCGGATCCGTTTCAGCAATAGATGGGCAAGCCCCCTTGCCTGGCACGCTGAGCAGAGTAAATACCGCGGTAAAATTTTTGGGAGTCCTGACGGTCCCCTTTCCCTTTCCGGGTAGAGACGACCAGCCCCCCTTTTTCCCGTCAGGAGGACGGTACCTGATTGCCGTGTTTGGGAATCAGGTACTAAAGATCGATCTATATGAACTCCAAGCTCTTTCCGGGAGAGTAACAGCTTTCGGGCGCGTGTCCAGCCTTGATTAGGCCGTGTGTAAATTAAAACACACACACACACACACACACACACCACACACACACACACCACACACACACACACACATAATACACACACACACACACACATAGCTGTCTGCTATCATAGTTGATTACATTTCATGCTTTCACTCAACATGTTCTAGGTTTCCAGGCTGTCAGGCCCCGAAGAATTTTTCGCTGGAGAAACTGCCAGTTTCTGTCCTCATTAAATTTAAAGGCGGGGATCTGTGTTGTGTGAGGTCCAAGCCTTACCTCGATCAAGTCTCTATGCAGTCTGAACTCTTCCCGGGAGGGTTATAAGTGTTGACTGCGATTCCAGCACATAAAAAAAACATTTATTTTTATTGAGTAAATTTTTACAAAACTAGGCGAATTTTAGCAAATATACATAATATATATATATATATTATATATATATATAATATATAATTTTAAAATAATAATATATATATATATATATATATATATATATATATATATATATATAATAATATATATATATACAATGATTGAAAAGGATATCCATGTGAAATAAAACATTCGAGCACACACAGACACATACACACCCTCAACATTTTACACACACACACACACACAAACTGCACCGTTTCCCCCCCCGATGCTGAACATTCCCTTTCCCCACGGCATGTTATGTGTTGGGATTTCGTAAATCCCTAAATTTACATTCATGTTTATCATATGGTTGGCGTATGTGTGATTATAAAAAAAATAGCAATATCTATATTAAAAATTGGAGTACGATGGGGTTTATTTTCCCTTACCCTTACCCTTACCTTTAAAGTTTGGGAAGGATCGTGTTCGCCTGCCCTGAAAATGGAAAGTTCACTTTCCAAAAGGTTCTTGCATATCTCAAGCCATTAGCATCAAGGTCTCGCGTATCCATGAGCCTATCCTGCTGTTCCAGCATTTAAGCATGGGTGCAACTGTAAGATACAATTCCATCTATATGATTCTATTTTCTCCTTCATTCATTCCAAATTACCCTCCTCCCTTTATATTCCCTGGTCTGCTCTTTCCAGTAAGCTACGCCAGTTTAATGCACATCACTTTGACCCTGTTGTTCCTACTCTATCATACAATCTCATCGTCCATATTGTTCGCATTGTATCTTCACCCCAGAAATATCTATAATTGCCCTTACCATTCATTAAATGAAAATACCTCGTAGCCATACAAAACAATTAGAGCAAGAACAAATTTATACTTTGCCCATCTTTACTTCTATAGACAGATAATTTCTTACTCTAAAACCCCCACAGTGCTACAAAAGTCTTAACTCATCCCCACCTTATGGTTCACCTCAGCCTGCATGTATCTCCCTGGCTAAATTAAATATTCACTCCTATATAATGCCCAATTTTCCACCATATCTAACCATTCGCCTTTGAGTGTTATATTGACACCTATACCTGTTTCACGTATTTCCTGCATTTCCTGCATTTCGTACATTCGTGCATTTCCTGTGTTCGTGCACTTCCTGCATTTCGTAATTTTGCTCAAAACAACATTCACTTTTAGCTTCACGTTTTTAATTCACATCAGTTACACACTCGTTACTTACACACTCCTCCAAATCATGTAACTAGATTTTGCAGCTTTTCACTGCTATCTGCAATAAGTGTTCCATCACCTGCAAACATTTGACTCATTTTCCACTGTTTTGATCTCCATAAAATTTTTGACCATTTTCCCGACCTTCACCTGATCGTTTTCACCTTCTTTATCACTCCATCCATATCTATCTTTATATTAATAAAAGGGGAAAGTGTGTCTGTCTGTCTGTGTGTGTGGTATAGGGTCCGCCCCCCGTGGCGGGAAACCCATCATGTGGGACAGTTTTGGAACCAGGTGACCAGGGGAAGGTTTTAAGCCCACTTATGAGATGATCCGATCCCTTTTTTCTTTTTCTTTTTAGCAGCCTATTACGAGAATTGTGAAAAAAGTGGGTTGCGAGAATTGAGGGGAAAACCCTTGATGTAGGGTGATGGGTAAAGGGTGAGTGAATGGGGGGGGTGATGGGTGAGTGAATGGGTGGGGGGTGATGGGTAGGGAATAGATGGGGGGTGATGGGTAATGGGTGTGTGGTGATGGGTAATGGGTGAGTGAATGGGTGGGGGGTGAGGGGTAATGGGTGAGTGAATGGGTTGGGGGGTGTGGGTATTGGGTGAGTGAAGGGGTTTGGGGGTGATGTGAATGGGTTGGCGTAAAACATACATTTTTACATCCATGATTTCAGGAAAGCTAGAAGGGGCTATCTGGAGAGTCTGTGTTTGGTGGGCCGAAGGCCCACCAAAAACACGGTGGTGGGCCGACCAATAGCCCTCCGCAGGAGCTACCCCAAAAGTCCGCCCGGAGGGCGGCTTTGCGGCTAGTAGGCAAATAAAAAGGGTTTAAGGAATTGGGGCACGCTATGATGCGCGGGGCCTCGGTGCCCATCTCCGTTTCACTAGCCTTTGAGCCGGGTAGTGGGTGAGAACCCGTTACCCCGGGACTAAAGGCTAGTGTGACATACGGTTTACCACCCTTATTTTCCCCCAGTTTTCCTGAGGACCCATTTATCGTCCAATCCCGAAAGGGAGGTTGAACAGCTGTGTGGGCTCCCGCGACTGTCCTGAAACCCCGGGTTCCCAAAAAGGTACCGCAGATTCGTAGCTAGGCGTGCTAGCCAATAATAGTGCATCACAAAAATTCTAGTATGGGTAATGAAAAGTTTGTGCATTTTTCTTTACAAGCACCAAATTTGGCACATGCATACATATGACTTTTACAAGTCTTTTGCTGGGTGGAAGCACTTTGCTACTGTAGTACTGCCCCTTAGTAGCAGATGGCGCCACTTATATGTTGACCCCGCGGCGGCTCAATAGGCTTCACTAAAATTACTATATCTCTGGTTCTAATTAATATATTTTCAATCTGTTTGCAGGTATAGACGACTTCTGAAAGCATTTTCTAAATATAAATCAATGACTTTTAAATGCTTGAACTTGGAGGGATTGACAAAAATTATCAGAAACTCCAAAGTCACGTATAAAAAAAAGTCTATACTTGTTCTTTTTCCTGTACCACATTAGTTAACATTAATTTGTTCTCATAATTTACACTGATCCATGTGTACTGCAAACAAATGTCTTCAAGAAAATATATCAATATTACATTTTTCTATTCTGCGTATGGTGATATTTTTTTGTTTCTCCACAGCACAAAAATGTAAAATAATTAACGTTTATCTATGTCTACAAATAGATTCTGATGAATTCAAGACACTCGTATATATTTTGTAGCAATTAGGTAAGCAAACATTTCTTATTTTATATTAATTTTGCTGCACACACACACTCACAACCAGGTGTACATGACATCTTAACCTCGAGCAACGCAGCAAATTTTCACAACCCTTCTTGCACTTAAACTAACTAGGTCCCTGCAACCTTTTGATACTTCTGGAAGAGAGGTTCAGATGGCTTTCAGATATCAATCAACTTTTTTGTCCATCCCCAGTCTGATGGAGAAGGTTTGTCTGGGTCAAGTACTAAATAAAGCATGAGCGTTTGATATGTTCAGCTAGGGCTGCCTTTGCAGCTGGTAATAATTGTATGACTGTTTTTCCCTTTTTTGTAAATAAGTCTCTTCTACTATCATTGACGCTAATTGTAGAACTTGTTATGTCATATGTGAGGATAACAAACCTTGACAACTGGGCATGTGTCTCAGGCTGTATATGTTGTTGATACTTCTTCGAATGCTGTTGTTGCCTCAGGGAAGACTTTCTATACACCCAGGCTGATTCTACCTTTTCCACAAAATGATAACACTGTCACAGCCAGTAAATGCATGAAACCCCAGCAGTGACTCAGATGTATCAACACCTATAGTGTAATAACTATGTCATGAACAGGAATGTAGTGGAAGGTCTTGCCTGTGCCAAAAGCAATCCACAAATCAAATTATAATTGATCGCAAGACGATTGAAATATGCAACTGCAAGTACAATAACATCAGTATCAAATGTTTTTATTATGATGTTCTTGTTGCCCTTACTCGCTGCATCAGATGCATGGATGATGATCCTTGTATCAGCTTCTTCATGCTGGCAGGGAGACAGTTTATTTACATATGTGGCTGCTGGGCAGCCTAAGACATTGTCCCCCATCAGAGATATACAGCTCAACATCACCTTGAACAGCATGCACAACTATTTCAGTGAGAAAAGCAAACAACCACTTTTTGTTAGTGTTATATTGTAGGAACTGGGACCAATTTTGTGGAACTTTGGTTTTTTTCACTAACCCCACGTCTGATGCCACATCCTCGCCTCTGACGTGTGTATTAGGGTACGCCGTAGGTCCAATGAAAAGTGAAATATAGATTATTTCGAATTTGGCAGGGTGTTTTCTTATGTAAAATTGAATTTTAAGGGTGGTTTGTCCCCTTCAACTTTTTGGTTTGAGCACTTCTTGCTATGCAAAAATGGATTTTTATATTTATATGCAAAACATAGCTTAGCATACACCATCTTTAAAATCACAGAAAAGTCACTTAAGTTCGAGATTCGATAAATTTCACTGAAGACAAAGTTGTAGAGCGCTAAAAATTCTATCGGGAAAGGGGCCATCGAATTTTAAA
>JACEEZ010010106.1:130000-141067 GCA_016584305.1 Chionoecetes opilio | reverse complement strand
ATTTAATTTCAAGCATATAAATTTCATTCAAAAGTTTGTAGATATAGTACATTTGTCAAGGTCCAAGGGCTACCAAAGTGCTAAAAAGAACTTTGACAGTTGCCCCCCCTCCACCTTACATAGCAGGCATACTCCCTGCAAGTGTGCATAATGCCCCTGTATAGAGTTTTTGATGCCCGGCTGCAGAGAGGTGGCGTAGTTGCCAGACTGCAGAGAGGTGGTGTGAATGCCAGGCTGACCCGAAACGGATGACCACGAGTTTAAAACACAACATTGGAGTAAAAGGAAACATGTACTTAAGGTTCAAGGCTGGACAGGTGAGCAAAGATCAGTATAACGTGATGGCGAGGACAGTGAAGAGATTTACAAGAGTAGTTAAGAACAATTATGAGATTAAAATTGCTGGACAGGCAAAAAACGACCCTAAGGGGTTCTATCAGGTAGGTATATAAAACGAACACAAGGGAATTAGTGGGGCCGTTAAGATTAGAGCAGGGTGAGGTCTTAAATACGGATGAGGATATGTGTAAAAATTTAAATGATTATTTCTGAAGTGTTTTTACTCAGGAGGATACACAGTCGATACCTGAAAGTGAACACGTGTTTAATAGAAGCGATGCGGAGAAACTCAAAAGATATTGTGATAACTAGGGAAAGGGTAGAAGAGGGTATAGATAAAATGAAGAATTTTAAGTCGCCAGGACCAGATGAAGTTTATTCCAGAGTATTAAAAGAATGCAAAGAGGTTGTTAGTGAGTCGTTAGTGCACATTTTTAGGAAATTGGTTGATATAGGCGATGTGCCGTTATTGTGGAGGAAAGGAAATGTAGTCCCCATATTTAAGAAGGGAGACAGAGGACTAAAGTCAAACTTATTGACCCGTTAGTCTAACGTCAGTGGTAGGTAAATTCTTGGAATCTATTATTGCAAAAAACATTAGAGAGCATTTAGAAAAACATAGTTTGGTCAATGATTCACAACATGGATTCATCAAGGGTAGGTCATGTCTCACCTATTCATTGAGTTTTTATATGAAAGGTTATGAGACGGCAGATAATGATAAAGATTATGATATAATATACCTTAACTTTAGTAAGGCATTCGACAAGGTACCACACGAGCGACTCTTAAATAAGGTTAAGGCTCATGGAATAGATGGGAAGGTTCTTCGTTGGATCAGAGCTTGGCTAAGTGATAAGTAACAAAGGGTTACAATTAATGGGTCTAAATCTTAATGGGGACAGGTGACAAGTGGAGTTCTACAAGGGTCTGTTTTGGGTCCATTACTATTTTTTATTTACATCAACGACTTGGATAGTGGGATTAGCAGTGATATCAGCAAGTTTGCTGATGATACTAAGGTAGGTAGGATTATTGGATCACAGTCTGATGTAAACATATTGCAGGGAGACTTAGATAAACATAATGAGTGGGTAGTCAGATGGCAGATGGAATTTAATATTGATAAGTGCAGCGTTATGAATGTTGGTAGAAAAATCCTGGTAATAGATACACCATACGTAATGTATCGCTGAAAAGATCAGAAGGTGAGAAAGATCTTGGAGTGAGGGTGAGCTCCGACCTAGGAAACAATGTATTGAGGCTAGAAATAGAGCTAATAGGGTGTTAGGATTCATTACCAGAAGTGTTAAAAGTAGAAGTGCGGAATGTATATTCTAAAGCTTTATCTGGCACTAGTCAGACCTCACCTAGACTATGCGGTTCAGTTTTGGTCTCCATATTACAGGATGGATATAGCCTTATTAGAATCAGTGCAGAGAAGGATGACCAAAATGATTGAAGGGATGCGTAACTTTAGTTATGAGAAGAGATTGAAGCTATTAAATTTACACTCACTCGAGAGACGCAGAGTAAGGGGCGATCTGATAGAAGTTTTTAAGTGGATAAAGGGATTTAATAAAGGAGAGGTAGAAAAAGTTCTTACGGCTATTAACCATGGTAGAACAAGAAGTAACGGATTCAAGCTGGAAAAGCGTAGATTTAAAAAAGAAACGGGGAAAAACGGGTTCACAAATAGGATGGTAAATGATTGGAATGGACTCAGTAGACAGGTAGTTAGTGCGGAGTCATTAGAGAGCTTTAAAGGGAGGCTAGATAAATTTATGGATGGGGATGAAAGGTGGATGTAGGTAGTGTTAAGTAACAGGAACTACCTCGTGTAGGTCTCACGACCTCTTGTAGCTTCCTTATTTTCTTATGTTCTTATGAGAGGTGGCGTAGCTGCCAAGCTGCAGATAGGTGGTGTAGATGCCAGACTGCAGAGAGGTGGTGTGGATGCCAGACTGCAGAGAGGGGTGTGGATGCCAGACTGCAGAGAGGTGGCGTACTACCAGGCTGCAGAGAGGGGGTGTAGATGCCAGACTGCAGAGAGATGGTGTGGATGCCAGACTGCAGAGAGGTGGTATGGATGCCATGCTGCAGAGAGGTGGCGTACTGCCAGGCTGCAGAGAGGGGGTGTAGATGCCAGACTGCAGAGAGGTGGTGTAGATGCCAGACTGCAGAGAGGTGATGTGGATGCCAGACTGCAGAGAGGTGGTGTGGATGCCAGACTGCAAATAGGTCGTATGGATGCCAGGCTGCAGAGAGGTGGTATGGATGCCAGGCTGCAGAGAGGTGGTGTAGATGCCAGACTGCAAATAGGTCGTATGGATGCCACGCTGCAGAGAGGTGGTGTGGATGCCAGACTGCAGAGAGGTGGTGTGGATGCCAGACTGCAGAGAGGTGGTATGGATGCCAGGCTGCAGAGAGGGTGTGGATGCCAGACTGCAGAGAGGTGATGTGGATGCCAGACTGCAGAGAGGTGGTATGGATGTCAGACTGCAGAGAGGTGATGTGAATGCCAGACTGCAGAGAGGGGGTGTGGATGCCAGACTGCAAATAGGTCGTATGGATGCCAGGCTGCAGAGAGGGGGTGTGGATGCCAGACTGCAGAGAGGTGGTATGGATGCCAGGCTGCAGAGAGGGGGTGTGGATGCCAGACTGCAGAGAGGTGGTATGGATGCCAGACTGCAGAGAGGTGATGTGGATGCCAGACTGCAGAGAGGTGGTGTGGATGCCAGACTGCAAATAGGTCGTATGGATGCCAGGCTGCTGAGAGGTGGTGTGGATGCCAAACTGCAGAGAGGTGGTATGGATGTCAGACTGCAGAGAGGGGGTGTGGATGCCAGACTGCAGAGAGGTGGTGTGGATGCCAGACTGCAGAGAGGTGGTGTGGATGCCAGACTGCAAATAGGTCGTATGAATGCCAGGCTGCAGAGAGGTGGTGTGGATGCCAGACTGCAGAGAGGTGGTTTGGATGTCAGACTGCAGAGAGGTGATGTGGATGCTAGACTGCAGAGAGGTGGTATGGATGCCAGGCTGCAGAGAGATGATGTGGATGCCAGGCTGCAGAGAGGTGGTGTGGATGCCAGGCTGCAGAGAGGTGGTGTGGATGCCAGACTGCAGAGAGATGGTATGGATGCCAGACTGCAGAGAGGTGGTGTGGATGCCAGACTGCAGAGAGGTGGTATGGATGCCAGACTGCAGAGAGGTGGTATGGATGCCAGGCTGCAAAGAGGTGGTATGGATGCCAGACTGCAGAGAGGTGGTATGGATGCCAGGCTGCAGAGAGATGATGTGGATGCCAGGCTGCAGAGAGGTGGCATCGCTTCAAAGGTGGTGCAGCTAATGACGTCTATTCCGTAGTTCTTCAGGTCTAAAAAGAAAATTAATGGGACACTACTAAGACAGTATTGAGATAGGTTGACTCAACAATAGTGGGTGGCCCATGAAACTTAGCCAAAAAATGAAAATAGAACTACAAACTAAGATACCCTCTCATTTTGTTCCATCCATATGATGCAATTATTATTTTGGTGAAATTTCAGCTTTTAATTCAAACTGGAAGGCGGTGCTCATTGACATGAGATTTCTATATGATGGATGAAAAAAAAAAAATACACTGCCAACCTTCCTCACATATATTAAGATTAACAATCCAGATAAACAAACAAAACTGGTGTTGTAATTGTATTATAATGCAGTAGTTTCATCACAAATGATAAAACAATCCAAGAATTTAGCAAAAGAATACAAAAACAATGTTAAAAAAAAGACAATGTATGTATATGAAATCATATTACATGCCAAGGTCCCTAGCATCTAAACACAGGTAGTCAGTGCCTTCACAACACCGTTCTTTGTTGTCTGTGTTGGTATTGCTTTTCGGTTAGCTTCAACAGTCTGTAAAATTAGCTGTGTTTCCTCTTCATCGCGGGAAAGTGCAGTGTTGTAGTCTTGAAACAGCTTTACGCCGCGCTCTGCAGTGTCGTTTACAACGTGTAGTTTTGAAAGTCGTTCTTTGCCTCTCTTGTAGTTTTCATTTTCAATCCACAGTTCTTGGGACAAGCTAAGAAAAGATTCATCAATGCCAAAGCGATGCAGCAGTTGTGGTGTTCTTATTGTTGCACAAAATCCCCAAGCGTGATGGATTCTTTCGTCATGATAGAAGTATTCCCTCTCACATTTCTTTCACTAGCATCACGGGCCAATCCTTGAACCAACGTTGACTTTTCTTCGGTAGATACATGATCTGAGAACAATGCTAAGCTTACGAGCTCATCAGACAGATACCACAGGTGGTTTTCCATAACCCTTCTTGCAGCTGCACCGACTTCACGATCGATCTCCTCATATCTTTGCAGGTTGTGCCAGAACTGCAGGTCTTGAGCAGGGGCTTCAGTTGCCATTGGAGCAGAAATCCATGCCTTGGTGTATATCAATACACCAAACTGAACAAACCGCTCTATCTGGGCGATCTCTCTCTTGGTCAACTTTACCACATCTTGTGAATTGAATATATATATTTTTATTGAGTAAATCAACTTGGCCATCCATCTGGCACGATGTACAGCGCCTGGTGCTCTCTAGTGAGTAGGAGTGGGTGGCACGCCAAGGACTGTCAATGTCAATTCAATGAGTTCTTTATAGTCATCTCTGACCTGCTCTCTAAGAATATCTTTGTATTGTAGGAAGGCAATTGTAGTTTGTTTGAAATCAGTGGCTTCTGGTTTGACTGGGAGGGATGAGAAGTGCTCTCTATCAACCTCATTCCAAATGAATTTGAATCTCATGAATAATGGAATCTCCGGGGAATTACTTGGCCCAAAGCATAACGAGAAGACTTTAGCCAGGACGATCTCTAAAACATGGTGACGACAAGCAAGCTACAAAATTTCACGGCCAACTTTCTTCTCTAGGCGTACGCAAACACCATTGAACCTTCCCGTATTGACTGGTGTTGTGTCAAAACTCATAGCCTGAAGTTTTTCTGTCAGATTCCATTCTTCTAACAGTTGGTACACTGCATTGGCTTCATTTTCTCCTGTTCCTGATGTCAATTTTGGAACTCCAAGCAGTTTCTCATCCCCATCTCCTGACACCAGAACCGGTAGCCTTTCAACATCTCTTCCACCAAGCATTTCCGGAAGTATTTTGCCATCCCAGTGGATAACGAGGGGCTAAGTTGATGTAAACTCGTGCCTTATGGACTCTGCTACATACCTCCTAGTTCTCTTCCGTGCCCTCTGAATGGTGCTTCGCGAAAGAGAGAGTTCTGCTGGGTCATGCCCAAGTGCTGCTGCCAGCGGGATCATGAGCCGGACTGCTTCTCGATCTGAGGTTTTGTTTCTATCCAGTGCACTTGCAACATCTGCCTTCAGGAGTTGGTGTGCACTTTCATTCATCGCAACTGCTGGCTTAGCTAAGCTGGTAGAAGTTGATGACCAGTATTCGTCGTCAGATACCACCTCAGAGCTATCATCACTTGATTCATCTGGGTTCTCTACAGCTTCAGATGTTGAAGTTATGCTTGCCTTTCGTCTTCGTTCTTCTTCCTTCATTCGACGCTGCTCAATACGCTCTTGCCTCTTGGCTTAATTGAATTCAGAATGAATAGTGTTTGCAAGGGTTGCTTGTAAATCACTTAAAGTTGCTCTTAGGAATGAATTTTGAAGCATTAAATCTGACCTGGCGTTGTGACTCTTTGTGGATAGAAGCTGTATTTTTAACAAAAATCCCAAAATTCAAGCTCTTTGAGCACCGTCTTCCCACTGTCCTAGCTAACTGAAATTTTGCCAGTATAATATGATTGGTAAAAGGGAAAACAATTAATAGGTATCTTGGTCTGAAGCTTCAAGTTGATTTTTTTGGGCCACCCTACGTCTACATCTATGGATTGTTTTGAGATAGGCTGACTCTACATCTATGGTTTGTTCAACCAAAGCTAGGAGGCACATGACACCTACACAAGGATTGAAACAATTTGGCTAACTGATTGTCGAATGGGAAGAGTGTTAGACGGATTTGATGCATTAGGTGTCTCCCTGGGTGTTGCATAATTGTAATTGTATGAAATATGGTTAAATATTGATATGCAATAATATCACATTCCAAAGAAGTCAAGAGTAATATACATCATATTCGAAAGAAATCATTAGCAATAAACAACATAAACTGCATGAAGTCAATATTAATGAATAATTGTGCAATTATATTCAATGTTAAGAGTAACCCAAAAGGAGGATATGAACATATAATATATATTACTCAGAAACCATTCCAAAATGTTTCCTTGGTTGATATATGAGTTCCCTAGTTATGTCTACTTGGTTGGTGCAGCCTTGTTTTGTACTTGTATGAAATTAATTTACCCGAAGTGAGTGATGGCTACTAGTTCTCGAACTAGTCTCCCATCTTCGACGATTCCGTCTTCCCCAGGCTGGAACACATGGTCATCCTCATCGTCGTTGTTGACAACCACTGGTTCATCAATTGGAATGTTGCGTATCTTGCAGATGTTATGCAGGACACCACATGCCAGAATGATCTGTTGTCTTGATGGGGTTGAGTTTGATGGGATTTCACTGTGCAGAACATGGAATCTGCGTTTCAGCTACCCAATCCCTTTCTCAACCAGACTTCTTGTCTTCTTATGAGCTCTAGAAAACAAACAAACAAACAATACTTGATTAGATCCAATGTTTGAAATAAGTAACAGCATGCAAAATGCTGTAGCAAAGTTGAGGGGTGGAAAGGCAGCTGGTGTTTGTAATATCAGTGCGGAGCTCCAAGGCAACACCAAGATAACTGATCTTGTTTTTACCGATGATGCAGTAATCTTTGCTGAGTCGCTGGAGGTCCTGGTGATGGCTCTCGAGGCGCTGCACGAGGAGGCAAAGCCTTTGGGACTTGAGATCTCGTGGCTTAAGACCAAGGTCCAGGTGTTTGGAGGCTTACTAGATGAAACAGTACAGTCTGTTCATGCGTGCGGAGAGGACATTGAGATCTTGGAAAGTTTTACATACCTTGGTAGCGCAGTCTATAATGACGGCGGGTCACGTCAAGAAGTCTTACGGCGGATTGGCATAGCCTACGGTGTTATGACTCGCTCAGCAGGAGTATTTGGCGTTGTCGGTACCTGTGCAGGAGGACAAAGATCCGGATCTTCAAGTCGCTTGTGATCCCTGTCTAACTCTGGTTGTGAGAAATGGACACTAAATAGCGACTTGAAGAGACGAGTCGATGCCTTTGTTAATAAGTGTCTTCGCAGGATCATGGGGTATCGCTGGGATGATTACGTGTCAAATCAGCGATTGCACCGTGAGACTGAATCGAGGCCTATTACCTGCATAGTCCGTCAGCGCCAACTTCGGCTATATGGGCATGCGGCACGCTACCCTGAAACCGATCCTTCCCATCGGGTTGTATCTGTAAGAGACAATCCAGCTTGGAGGAGGCCAAGGGGGCGCCCACAAAGCACATGGCTGGGGGAAGTTTATGTTTCTTGTCGAGAGCTGCTTGGTATGGGAAAGGAGCCTGCATGGGGACTCGCGCACGGTGACCCCCGGGAGTGGCGTCGTAGGGTGGGCGAGGCGACGCGCCCCCCGGCGTATGCCTCCAATGATTGATTAAT
Organism: Chionoecetes opilio; assembly: GCA_016584305.1. NCBI lineage: Eukaryota > Metazoa > Arthropoda > Malacostraca > Decapoda > Majidae > Chionoecetes > Chionoecetes opilio. Next base: position 133,095 of record JACEEZ010010106.1, on the reverse strand, counting down.
ATCATCCTCCGTGACTTCATTTACTCGCCAGAAGTCAATTACAGGTCTAAACTGTCCGTCTTTTTTTAGGAACGAGGAATAGAGGCGAGTTCCACGGTGAACGGGAATTCTTCGGGCAAGGCTATAACATCACGGTACCGCTTAAGCAGTTCTAACAATGACGACCTGTGCTCGGGATAATTCACAATAATGACAAGTGAGTCAAGCGTTTGTGCTTGAGCCGAATTTGTGTTGCTGGACGACGGAGTTACCGAACTAACAAAACCCGTAGGTAAGTCTAAAGGTTCTGACACTACCTGTCTGTCGAAAGCTAACGCACGGCGTAAAAATACACCTTGTCGAAGTTTGACAGGACCGCCGGTCGCATTAACAACAAGAGCGACGGCTTTATTTCCTCCACGGATCTCACTTAGTGTTGCTTCCACTGTTAGTCTTTTCACTTGGCTTGGGCCTTCTGTACAAATGTCACAACCCACGGTAGTTTTGGGTACTGACACGGGAAAGTGCATTGCCGTACGGTGGGGAATTACATGATCACCAATTACTGTGGCTTTAACAATTTTCCACATTTCGCTAGGGTCAGTTACCGTTGTCTGATTATGCGATTTGGTAGGCTGGGTATCGGCAGAGTCTAGGCGTGAATTCGTTTCAGACCTAGGCGGTGTTCCATTTACCAATCCATCAGTAGAAACCTGAACACTTAAGTACGGACGGTGAATTACAAGGAACTACCTTATTTTGGGAAGCCAAGCATATGGGTTGGCCCATCGCTCTGAAATCCTTCCTTAAGAACCTTATGGTACTTGTATTTGGATGTATTATCATCCGGTTTGCTTTTAAAGACGCTAAACTCAAGAATCCGTCCGAGGGCAACGTACAATTAGAAGCCAAGTAAAAGTCCAAACGAATAGTAGGCTTAGGTTTAATAGTAGGGTTAGGTTTCCCCAACCTAATGGGTATACGAACAGCTCCTAATATATTAAGAGGGTCGCTAGTAACTCCCATTAGATGGAGATCGTTCGGTTTAAGAGGCCATCGCCTTCTTGGACAGCACGTTAACAGCTGCGCCTGTGTCTACCGCGAACGATGCTCTCACGGATCCTAATCTGGTTGGTAGAGTCAAAATATTGGCTTGACTGCAAACGGCAATTAAAGATAAGATTATTTCACTGTCATCCAACCGAGTTGCAGTATTATCAATTATACCAGTTGCTTCTGCTAGCCTGGTCTGGTTTGTACGGGCGAGCGGCTTCCCCCGACTGTGTGTTACCGCGACTCTGTCTTACTTGAGTCCTTAAAGTAATCGTCCAGACCATTTCATCATTCCTGATTTAATGCAATCAAATCATAGCCATTAACGAGTATATCAACAATACGTCGTCACATTTTGTATCCAGTCAGCCGTTTTTAAATAATCCGCAATCAAAATCTGCAAATTCCCCGAGTTTTCAAAACGCTCTCAAGGTTTGCAGACGCTCAGGCTCAGGCTCGGTGACGTAGCATCAGGGAGGCTCATCTTCCCGCGCTGATCAGAGAGGCACGTAAACAGATAAATAAAGTACTTGAAGATATTTGGGTGTTTCTGATGGATTATTTTTGCTATATGCCACATGCATGCATCCTTTATGGGTGCAGCAAGACAGCTGTGCCTTTCGAGAAAAGTTTGCACACGGAAAGGAGTGGCGTGTGTAGGGTGATACACGCCTATAGTGTGTTGGGGCGAGCAGTTGTGTTGAGAAACGGTGTGTAGTGAGGGTACACATCGGGTGAAAGACTGGGTAAGAGTGTGCAGCGCGACTAGTCGCCTACCCAGTGTGTGGGTTGGGACGACGAGTGAGTGTGAGGTGAGCCTGTGTACACGGGTGTGCTGGACAAGGGCGGCGCCCCCCCCGTAAGACAGTGACTCAGTCCAACACCATACCAGAACAGGTGGCCCTGTTAGACAGGGACGCCAGGACTGGCAGCAGCGGTGAACCACCACAACTGTGAGGCTTTGCCTCTTAACAAGACCAAGTAAACCAAGTAAACCAGTTGTGGAGTGGGCGTGCCCTATGGTGAGAGACCCTGTGGTGGTGTGGCTGTCACACTTTCTGCCTTCCCGCCCGCATATTTTCCAACTCTATGCTGTAGTTAATGCTAGTATGTGGTTTCCGAGTAATGACGTTTGACTGTAGCTCCAAAACTAACCATAGGATTTTCTCGAAAGTACCTTCATTGTGATTCACACACACACATGGTTTAACCTTATTTACCAATCCATGTTTTGGAGAAGTGCCAGGTCCTCCTGCTGAACCTCAGGCTCTGCTAACACCTGTTCATCCACCTCGTACTCGGGCTCAAACATATAGGATCCCATGACAGTCTGAGGTTCGTTTTCCTCATAGTATACGCGACCAGCGTCATTTCTTTCGGTGTCAGATCATCGTACTCTAAATCTGTCACAGCGACAGATTCACTGTCTGACACCGAAGTACAATCGCTCATCATAACATTTGCCGACAGGTGTCAGACAGAGTGTCTGCGGGCGTCCCTGTTCTGACGTCATCAATAACAGTCGTAGCCCTGTTGAAGGGAAGATTTTTTTTTTCGCACGCTTTTTACAAAAGTCGTGTTTTTACGGAAATAAGGCCTGGAAATCAATTATTTTTGGTGGATTAGGTGTTTTGAATGTGCATTCAACATAATTCGGCAAAAAAAAAATGGGTCTGGACGATTACTTTAAATTTGAAACGGTATTGCAGTTTTCCGTAGTGTTCGTAGCACTCATGGATAACACAGTAGGAAAGATTTAATGTCGCACCGCGGGGAACAACAGTGTTACCAGAACCAGTATTTTCCAGTCTTGCGGGATTACGGTTAGAAATTGTTTGTTATCGTGCGCGATCATGTTTACCAGTAGAGGTTCTGTTTCCCTCCGAGTCCCTTGAAGCAGGTAATTGCCCTGAGGCGGCTTCAAGTTTCCTTTGGCGACGAAAATCTTTAATTTTGATATAACACCGATTTGCAGTGTGTCTATCTCGTTGAGAATAATGGCATGTCAAGATAGATCTTTGATGAGGACTAGGTATGGCTGCAACTGCCGTAAAATATACAAA
>JACEEZ010010106.1:70000-112500 GCA_016584305.1 Chionoecetes opilio | reverse complement strand
TTGTGACGTCTTTGTTGTTGTATGGCGGCCGTACAAGCGGGAAGGTGGGAACCGGGCTTAACCCGCTTCTACGGCCGCCGTTGCCGTACACCGCCCGACAGTGACGTCACAAAAAAGTCGACCGCACCGCCGTACCGCTGTACGGCTGCCATACACAGTTAAAATCAAGTCATGTCTCCCGCTCGGCGGTGTCCGCTCGAGCGGAGGTGCAAACTGTGCCCGGTTACCACAAATACCACTCAAGTGGTGATGATGGTGACGTCATTGTTAGGCGGTGTACGGAAATGGCGTCTTAAGGCCGGTTCCCACTAGCCCGCCGTTGCCGTACACCGCCCAACAATGACGTCACCATCATCACCGCTTGAGTGGTTGTAGTGGTAACCGGGCACAGTTTGCACCGCCGCTCGAGCGGACACCGCCGAGCGGGAGAAATGACTTGATTTTAACTTTGTACGGCAGCCGTACAGCGGTACGGCGGTGCGGTCGACTTTTTTGTGACGTCATTGTTGGGCGGTGAACGGCAGCGGCGGCCGTACAAGCGGGCTAGTGGGAACCGGCCTTTAGACTCCACGGGTCCTCCTGCTTGCTGCTCCAATTCCTGTTTTTAATCCTCTTACTCCACCACCACCACTACCACCACCTGCTGAGGCGCTAAGTTGACGAGGCGACGAGGCCTTGGATAAGAGTAAAAACAGTATATGGGAAATTAAAATGGAAGACAATGTATTCAAGATAAAAAAAAAAAATCCTATGATTTCTGAAGAACATACCGAACGTCGTCGTTAGATAGTATTAATTATGGTTTTATTTCTGCAGGGTACATGTGTGTGTCTATCGGTCTGTGTGTTGAAGGGAAACTTGTTGTCGCGGCAGTGGTGAGGAAAACCTTTTTAGGATCAGTGGTAGATTCAGGACACGAAGGAAATCCCTCTCCAGTTAAAGTGAGATCAAATTCTACAGCGGGAGGACATTCTTCTCAAGTTAGCCGAGGATTTATGTAAAGATTTAGTCCGTGTCTGCGCCCGCCCGTATGACCCTTGCGAGATTTGTGAGTGCGTGTTTGCGTTCGTGTTGTAGAAGGAAGCGACGTGTTGAAGAGTGTAAAACGGTTGTGTGTGTGGGAAGTGTAGTGATGGTATGACGAGGAAGGTTATACCCACCACCACTATTGCCACCACAACCATAACCACCAACGACCTGTGACAAACACGGACACCCACTTCATTATGGTGAGTACTCCTGTGAAATTGTTCTTCTCTTCCTTCTCTTCCTCATTTCAAGTCTTTGCTTTGTTTCATCCATTGTGTGTTATCCTTTACGCTTCGCCTGTGTTATTGATGTGTCATAATCGTGTTTGGCCCCTGGAGCACACTACCTCGCTCGGCCTCCTCGTACCCGCCAGGGTGGCGCGGTTGGTATAGTCACGGATTCGCGTGTAGAGTCCCTGCATTCGGTCAGCGGTTCGAGTCCACCAAGTTCGTCCTGGCGTGGTGGCGCTTTGTATAGTCAATAACCTTGTAGTTGGTACTTGCAAAGTGTCTAGATAGGATCAAAGTATCTTATCTGATCGGCCTCCTCGTGGCATTGGGATGCATAAAATAAATACCGAAGCCATCATTTTTGCGTTGTAATGATGAAATCAGTTTTGTGAGGTAAATTGTAACTCAACAGTAGTTCACATTAGCCGTAGTATTCACACTAGAGGGCTGATCATGTTTGTGTTTGTGCGTTCGGTTAGGGGGATTTGCTAGAAAAAACATTAACATGGAAAAAAAAGAAGTTCATTACGTTCGTTCAAAAAGTGGAGTCTGTCTGTCTGTCTGTCTGTCTGTCTTTGAAAACTAACTCAAGAACGGATTGACGTATTGTAACGAAATTTCCTAGGTACACTTATGGGTCGAATATATGAGAAGATTTCGAAAAAGGGCATCATCCGACCAAGGTCAAGGTCACGGCCAAAGGTTAAATGTCATTCACAAAAGCTTTAATACCTCAGTTAATATGAGAGTTACAGCTATAGTTTCACTCGATCACTAATTTGAAATTATGTGAGCCTGAACTGTTCATGACCTTGAGAATCACATTCAAGGTCAAACCGATTTGCATTGAATATCTTGTTAAATATGCGATTTGCAGCTATAGCGTAAATACACGACTAACAGGAAATCGTATGCTAGGAATTCAGGTGACCTTGAAGGTCATACTGAAGGGCAAATACGTTTTCACGTAAATATCCTCAATTGGGAACTAGCCATCAGCTGTAGTAGACTCCTATCAGCGCCAGAATGTTTAATTATAGTCAAAACCCTGGGCAAAAGAGTAACTAAGCTATTTTCAACGTCAATTTGCAAAAAGTAGACATTAATTGCACTGATAATGTAAGATAATAATAAAGACATGTTCGTATGAATATAATTCGTGCATACACGTGCATAATGAAGTTGTCTTTCCCATATTATAAGATATAACCCTCATTACCTAAATGTTTTTTCTGCAGGTAAATATGAACAGTATGACAAAGGGCCTTCGATGTTATCATTTTTCAAGTCAACTCGACGTACCTGAAAATCCGTGTCACGTCTTATTTCTTTGTAATCACAGCAGAATAAACATTTAGGTACTGAAGGTATTATAATATGGGAAAGACATCTTCATTATGCCCAAGTAAGCACGAATTTCATTCATCTGAACATGTCTTTATTATTATCTTACAATCTTATTGCAAACGATGTCAAATTGTCTTTGCAAATTGGCGTTGAAAATAGCTTAGTAACTACTTTGGCCCGGGTTTTGAGGATAATACAAAAATCTGGCGCTGATAGGTGTCTACAACAGCTGATGTTTAGTCCCCAATTATGAAAGATAGAAACATGGTGTCATAGGAAATCATATGCAACGAATTCAATGATGACCTTGAAGGTAATTTCAAGGTCACCGCCTGTAATGGTGGTGTCTGGTATGTAATATGTTGATATTCTGGCAATTATGTACCTTGTTCACCCATCGTAATTGACATTGTAATTGGTGAATAAACATGAAATTGGGGCACATGATCAGTCTGAATAAAAAAAATTCTGCCTCACTAGATTCTGAATCATCACAATCTGATGAATTTCTCCTCCTACTCTGTACATCATCATTTTCCATCCCCTCATCATCATACTCGCTCTCATCTTCCTCGCTCTCTTCAGCTGACCTTGATGCAGGTAGATACATTGGAAGAGCAGGTCGTGTGTGGCGAACAGGGCGACAGCGGCCATCCACCAATTTCCATCCATGTCCAAGTGGCAAGGGGTGGCACTTCAGCAAGAGATGGCGCACTAGATATGACAAGTAGTTGGCACGGAGGCAATGTTGGCGTAGGCTATCAACATCTGGGGGGAGACGGATGAATGATTTCTTTTTCATGCTCTTTCACTTCACTGCACGGGCTTCAGCCATGGTGTTACTCTTGTGGTCAGCATAGATGACATGTCGTGTGAACTTGAAGAACTTCTCTACCACTTCCTCTTCAAGGTCAAGGCTATCTCCACACCGTGAACGCTGTTGTCGTGCTACAGGGCTCTTCCCCACCTGGTCATATACTGACTTCTTACCCTTGGCGTAGAAACCTAAGTTGGCATCGCATCCTGTCATACAGTGCAGCTGCACAATACAGTCTGTCATGTCGTCAGTTACCAGATCCATCCCTCAGACGATCACCTGCTTTCTCTTGATGTAAAGCATACCAGGCAGCTGCTATGAAATTAATGCTGCTCCAACATAGGCATCAGTATTAGTGACATTAACGACGACAGGCCCACTATAGCCTGACCTGGCAGGAAAGGGGCGTGGCAGAGCACCAGGGGATTTAAATTTTAAAGGGACGCGCCGCTTCATACGCCCGACAGATATGCCTATCAGGTGCGTCTGACCCTGCCGAATTCACACATTTAATATAAAAAAATTCGAGTCCCCACTCGACTCGAGTCGTGATATTTCCCCCCTAATAATCTTTTTATTATGTATAGATTCTATAGCTTTAAAAAGGCAGAAATTCAAAGCTCTAGAATGGTAGTTTGAAGGATTAGAACGGTCACCCATCTTAGGGACAGGTTGAATGTGAACAAACTTCCAGCAAGAATGAAAGGTGGAAGTAGATAGACAAAGACGGAAAAGTTTGACCAGGCAGGGTGCAAGCACAGATGCACAGTTTTTGAGAACAATAGGAGGGCGTCATGACCGTAAGCCTTCCGAGGAGCTTGGCCAGAAAAGGCAAAGAAAACATCATTACGAAGGATCTTTATAACAGGCATAACATAGTCAGAGGATGGAGGAGAAGGAGGAACAAGCCCGAAAAAAAAGGTTCAAATTCAGGAGATGTTTTTAGCTAGATGCCAGAAGTCACCTGAGGAGCTTGATTAATAAAAATTTTGACATTTTCTATGAATGAAGAAGTTTTTGGTAAGTTGAAGAATATATTTTGCATGATTACGGGCAGCAATATAGAGGGCATGAGTTTCAGGAGATGGTTGGTTACGGTACCGTCTGTGAGCCGCCTCTCCATCCTGGACGGCATGGGAACAAGCAGAGTTAAACGAAGGTTGACGGGCTTCGATGGTAGAAAATTCTGAAGATTCAAGACTTGCTAGCATTTTGATAGATAGCATTTTGTGTCGTTGCGTACATATACGCAACAGCCAGCATTGGATTAACAATGAGAATAGAGAGAGTAAGAGGAAAAAAATTGGACTGCTTACAGACACCTGTGTTTCGGTGAGGAAAAAATGTGTAATGGTATGATGGCCTACTATCATATCATTATTATTTATCACAGACATAATCACATCTAATGACCTCGAAGGCTCGTATTACATTACTATTCATGTAGAACCGATGACAGTGACACTGTGTGTGTGTGTGTGTGTGTGTGTGTGTGTGTATAGTGTAAGTGTCTGGTAGCTAAGTGTGTGTGTGCGTGTTGGTATTCACCTCGCCCTTTCTATCTTGCTACGTGAATGGGCGTATCATAGACCCCCTCTCCTCTCTCCCGTCCATATTTGGTGCCATCTTTATTTGGTGGGGGCTTGTGATGACGTGTACATATCTCTTCCTCACACGTACACAGCTGTCATGGGTAGTGGGTACGCTTGTTATGTACATTCCGGGTTATCATGTTTGTACACACACACACACACACACACACACACACACACACACACACACACACACACACACACACACACACACACACACACACACACACACACTCCGATGTGTGATGATGACACCGCCCGATAGTCAAGTGGATAGCGTGCTAGCCTGCCATTCTGTGGTAGCCGGTTCGAATCCTCACTGCTCCCGGGGATTTTTCACTGACAAATTCAGGCGGTTACTGTCCCCCTTGAGCAAGGGGATGGGGGGGATGTGGTGTGTGAGGTCCCAGCATTACCCAAAGATCGGTAATAATGAGCTCCAAGCTCGCACCGGGAGGGTGAAACTGGCGATCGCGAGTCTGATTCGCGTGGACAAAACCATGGGTAAATAACACACACACACACACACACACACACACACACACACACACACACACACACACACACACACACACACACACACACACACACACACACACACACACACACACACACACTTATCTTTACACTCATTTCTCACTTACCTGCTACTATTTTTGTATTTGCACAGTTTCCAGGAAGTATTCTTTCGAGTGTGTTTCAGAAAAACAAAATTCGAAGCAGGCCAGGGCTGTGTGGATGGGTGGACTGGGCGTGGGTGGGTGTGAGGTGCAAAATGGAAGGATTGTTGTGGCAGGTGAAAGATACAGGACTGGGATACAAACACTGGTGGAGGTGGATGGTTGGATGCAGTACCAAAGACAATTTTTTTGGTCTTCCCACGTTAATGGTCTGTGTCCGCGTAGTTATCGAGGCTGGAATTCTAAGTTTTGATTACTATAGTCCTTGGAGTCGTTCGGCGTTTCTGTTGGTGTTTACTAGCTATCAAGGTAGAAACAGCCTGTTATAGAAACAAACATTAACGTGTCGTGGTATATTGATGTGGCTGTAGGTGGAGCTTCCATGAAGGTGTAGGGGGAAGCACCAGCTAGACAACAGGGCAGCCAGGGCGGGTAGACCTAGTAGTATCGTGGCTATCACGTGGTAGCCAGAGCGGGACGCGTGGTGTAGTTCAATCACGTCTTCTGAAAGGACATGCCTGATGAGTGAATAAGATACCTTCTTCCGTAGATAATATGTTATGCACGGTATGGTCAATACACATGTAGAATAAAATGAGTGTATGTATTTAATGTACACGTCAAGGTATGTACACATGTAACTGTAAGGACAACGCAACGTAAATCGCAAGATAGACGCGAGGAAGCGTCTTGTTGAAGTGAAGGGTCCTGCTGAACTAAAGCAGCAGGGCTCTCGGAATGGATTATCGAAATTACCTCAGAATATGACAAAAAATTACTTCAGATTGAAAGATTTGACCTCAGATTTCAGTTTAAGCTTAAACATCACTGAGAGCGCACAAGGAATCACGCCAAAACTCACCCAGGCTGCTAGAAATCCCGGCAACGTGCACATAAAAAAAGTTAGTAAGTCAAGCTTAATTAGCAAACGAAAGAAAGACTGAGGTGTCAGCCTCGAATACCGAACACCCTGTAGTAAGTTCTTTAGCTAGACACGGGATAAACTAAACACTAAGTTCGCACACAAGTTTATTAAGGCGAGAATATGTATATGTTCAGCGGAGACGGACGCGCGAGCATCACAGAGCGGAGTGTGTTAGCTCTCTGTGATGGTAGGTGGAAGACCGCCCGGCTCACGCTCCCAGGACAGGAGGGTGCGGGGAGTGTAGGTCACCACAGTCAGGTCGGCCGCATCTGACACACCTGGCCAGGCGTGACCTTTAGGGTAATTAAGCAGCTGGCGTGAAGACCAACATTGGGGTCACTACAACCCTCTCGCCGCAAAAGGCCAACCTCAATTGAACTGCTGAACTCACTTGTCACTTGAACTCAGTCTTACACTGTAAGTGACTGTGTGCCTCGTTAGATGTCGCCTTCAAATCGAGATATAACTATTACGAAAATCAGATAGAATAATAAGATAAAGCCTGAATAGAAAATTAAGAATTGATTTAAAAGGTAGAAATAAATTAGAACAAACAATCAAGGTACAGTAGTTAAATTTTATAGAGAAATTATTTCAAGTAAAAAAAAAAATTAGTAGCAAAGCGACCACGTGACTCCTGGCTGGTCTGGGGGAAATAACTGTTGCGCAGTATCCCAAGCTCGGAAAGAAAGAAGAGAGATAGGGAAAGAGAGAAGATAGCAGCTGTGATTTTTTTTTTTTTTTTTTTTTTTTTTACATCACAAAGGACTGGCCAAGGGCACAGCAAAAATGGGTAACACAAAGCCCGCTTAGTTGCCAGTCCCTCTAAAGAAAACAGTAAGATAATAAAATAAAAAAGGGGTGAGCCAATTTAGTTCGGGAGGTGTCTTATTACTCTTCTTTTGAAAAGATTTAAGTCATAGGAAAGTTGAAAAATAGAAACAGGAAGAGAGTTCCAGAGTTTACCAGTGAAAGGGATGAAAGAGTAAAGATACTGATTAACTCTTGCATTAGGAAGATGGACAGAATAGGGATGAGAATGAGTAGAAAGTCTTGTGCAGCGAGGCCGCGGGAGGGGGGGAGGTATGCAATTAGCAAGTTCAGAAGAGCAGTGAGCATGAAAATAACGGTAGAAGAGAGCAAGAGAAGCAACATTGCGTCGGTGATTTAAAGATTGAAGACAGTAAGTCAGAGGAGGGGAGCTGATGAGACGAAAAGCTTTTGACTGAACCCTGTTTAGGAGAGCTGTATGAGTGGATCTTCCCCAAACATGTGAGACATACTCCATACATGGGCGGATAAGGCCCTTGTAGAGAGCAAGCAATTGGGAGGAATAAAAAAAAGGACGCAGACGCCACAGGACACCTAATTTCTTAGAAGCTGTTTTAGCAAGAGATGAGATGTGAGATTTCCAGTTCGGATTTTTAGTAAAGGATAGTCCTAGAATGTTCATTGTAGAAGAAGGAGACAGTTGAGTGTCATTGAAGAAGAGGGGATAGTTATCTGGTAGGTTTTGTCGAGTAGATAGGTGAAGAAATAGGGTTTTTGAGGCATTGAACAAAACAAGGTTTGCTTTGCCCCAATCAGAAATTATAGAAAGATCAGAAGTTAAGCGCTCGGTGGCATCTCTCCGTGAATTACTTAGTTCCTGTTGAGTTGGACGTCTAATAAACGACGTTGAAAAATGCAGGGTAGAATCATCAGCGTAGGAGTGGATAGGGCTTTGAGTTAGACTTAGAAGATCATTAATGAATAATAGAAAGAGAGTGGGTGATAGGACAGAACCCTGGGGAACACCACTATTGATAGATTTAGGAGAAGAACAATGTCCGTCTACAGTAGCTGCAATAGAACGGTTTGAAAGGAAACTTAAGATGAAGGTACAGAGAGAAGGATAGAAACCGAATGAGGGTAGTTTGGAAATTAAAGATTTGTGCCAGACTCTATCAAAAGCTTTTGATATGTCAAGGGCAACAGCAAAAGTTTCACCGAAACCCCTAAAGGAGGATGACCAAGATTCAGTTAGGAAAGCTAGAAGATCGCCAGTAGATCACCCTTTACGGAAACCGTACTGACGATCAGATAGAAGATTGTGAGCAGATAGATGCTTAAGAATCTTCTTATTAAGTATAGATTCAAAAACTTTAGAAAGGCAGGAAGTCAAAGCTATAGGACGGTAGTTTGAAGGATTAGAACGGTCACCCTTCTTAGGAACAGGTTGGATGTGAGCAAACCTCCAGCAAGAAGGAAAGGTGGAAGTAGATAGACAAAGACGAAAAAGTTTGACCAGGCAGGGTGCAAGCACAGAAACACAGTTTTTGAGAACAATAGGAGGGACTCTGTCAGGACCGTAAGCCTTCCGAGGATCTAGGCCAGAAAGGGCAAAGAAAGCATCATTACGAAGGATCTTAATGACAGACATAATATAGTCAGAGGGTGGAGGAGAAGGAGGAACAAGCCCTTCATCAACCAGAGTGGAATTTTTAGCAAAGGTTTGAGCGAAAAGTTCAGCTTTAGAAATAGATGAGACAGCTGTGGAGCCATCTGGGTGAAGCATAGGAAGGAAAGATGAAGAAGAAACATTATTAGAGATGTTATTTGCTAGATGCCAGAAGTCACGAGAGGAATTTGATTCAGAAAGATTTTGACATTTTCTATGAATGAAAGAGTTTTTGGTAAGTTGAAGTAAAGATTTGGCATGATTACGGGCAGAAATATAAGGGGCATGAGTTTCAGGAGATGGATGCTTACGGTACCGTTTGTGAGCCACCTCGCTATCACAGACAGCATGAGAACAAGCAGAGTTAAACCAAGGTTGACGGGCTTTAGGATTAGAGAAAGTGTGTGGAATGTACGCCTCCATGCCAGAGACTATGACCTCAGTTATGCGCTCTGCACAAAGAGATGGGTCTTTGACATGGAAGCAGTAATCATTCCATGGAAAATCAGAGTAGTACTGTCTTAGGTCTTCCCACTTAGCTGAGTTGAAGTGCCAGAAGCACCTCCGCTTAGGTGGGTCCCGAGGCGGCACCGGAGCGATAGGACAGGTTACAGAAATAAGATTGTGATCGGAGGAACCCAACGGAGAGAAAAGTTTCACAGAGTAAGCAGAAGGGTTAGTAGTTAGGAAAAGATCAAGAATGTTGGGCGTGTCTCCAAGGCGGTCAGGAATACGGGTAGGGAATGATATTAAAGAATCTAGTAATCGTTACAATGACGAAGATAAATTAGGGGAAACGGATAAAAGTGATGTTTTCAAAGTACTCAAATTATTTTTTTATTTAATGTGTCCATTTATTTGGTACTATTAGAGGTATAATTGGGCATACTTGAAAGTTTTACCTTGGATTACGTTAGAATTACCTTATAGAAGCTTGGATTACTCCAGAATTACCTTAGAAATCTCATTACCTCAGAGTTACCTTAAATGACGTGAGATTACGCTAATCTGAGGTAATTACCTAAAAAATGAGAGCCCCGTGAAGCAGAAAGAGGGACCAGCCGGCTGACCAGACATAGAAAAGGGTCAGGTTGCCAGATACCCTACAAAGAGTTACCACTCACCACTATAGTCGACCTCTCCTATCGGACGAGCTAAGTAGGCTGAGGGTGGATATAGTGGGACTCTCTGAGACGAGGAGGCCTGGCAGTGGCGAGACTAGCAGTGGAGGTTACACCTACTACTGGTCCGGCATGAGCAATGGTCACCGTGTACGGGGAGTAGCTATAGGCGTCTCCAGCAAACTGCAACCGTCAGTTGTTGAGGTTACTCCGGTTGATGAGCGTACAATGCGGCTGAGGATGAAACACACTCTGGGTTTCATGTCTCTTGTTGCAGTGTACGCTCCTACCGAGATGCGTAAAACTGAAGAGAAGGAGATGTTCTACGCCAAACTCGACTCTGTATTAGACCAGTGTCCTCCTCGGGACACACTCATTGTCTTGGGCGACTTCAATGCTACTACTGGCACTGTGAGAGATGGCTACGAGTTGTGTGTTGGTCCCCATGGCTCCGGTACCAGTAACCCCAAACAGTTCTCTGCTTCTGAACTTTGCAAGGTCCAGAAGGTTGAGAATTGCAGGTTCCTGGTATCAGAGACCAGAGCTGCACCGCTGGACATGGTATAGTAATGCCGGAGGGGTAGCTAAGGAGATCGACCACATCCTTGTTAGTACTCGTTGGAGGATCCTCCAGAACTGCAGGGTTTACCGGAGTGCTGAGTTCTTTGGAACAGATCACAGACTTGTTGTTGCTACACTTAAGCTTCATGTCAAGTCCAGAAGAATCTCAAGAGGTAACCATACTGTGTTTCATCTTGAGAAACTGAAGGACTTGACATGTGCTCATGAATATGCGGTGGCAGTCTCAATCGGTTTTGATGTGCTCGGTGCTCTCGGGGATCCTGTAGAACTGTGGGATACCTTCAAACGTGAAACTACAGGCTGCCAAGGAGTGTATTGGGGAGCGCCCGAGGTCAAGGCGTGGTTTTGTCTCGACGGAGACGCTGGAGAAAATCGAGGAGAGTCGCGCTGCCAGGCTGGCTGGGAACCGGGACCAGCACAGGGCTCTGTCACGCCGGACTAGAACCCTCCTGAGGAGAGACAAGGAGAGGTATGTCAGGAGTCTCGCTGAGGATGTCGAGGGTCATTTGAACGCTAATGACCTCCGACCCGCCTACCGAGCCCTGAAGAAGCTCCGTTCCAAGTCTCCTTCTCGGGCGAGTGCTATTCGAACAGCAGATGGCCGCCTCGTGTCGGACATGGATGGGCAGATGGCTCGTTGGGCTGAGTACTTTGGGCAGTTGTTCACGGTGGACCCTCCAACTGAGCAGCTTCACACCACTGGGTTACAGGCAGTGGATGCCGATCCTCCCATTGACGAAACCGCACCCTCTCTTGACGAAATCAGAGAGGCTGTAGCAAAGTTGAAGGGTGGAAAGGCAGCTGGTGTTTGTAATATCAGTGCGGAGCTCCTCAAAGCTGGGGGTGGGGGCCATGATCCGCGGGTTGCATGCTGTCCTGACTGCCGTGTGGCAATCAGGTACCATTCCTCCTGAATGGAAAAGGGGGCTGGTCGTCCCTATCTGGAAAGGGAAAAGGGACCGTCAGGACTGCAACAATTACCGCGGTATTACACTGCTCAGCGTACCAGTCAAGGTGCTTGCCCATCTATTGCTGACACGAATTCGCAGTCATCTGGTGAAGCATCAGAGACCTCAGCAGTCTGGGTTCACGCCTGGTAAGTCAACAACGGACCGTATCCTAGCGCTTCGTGTCCTAGTGGAACGCCGACGTGAGTTTCGACAGGGGATGCTTGCAGCCTATGTTGATCTCAAGAAGGCGTTTGACTCAGTGCATCGTGAGTCACTCTGGGATCTTCTGCGACTTCGAGGGATTCCTGCAAGGACTATTGGTTTGATAACTGGTCTGTATTCTGGGACTGAGAGTGCTGTGAAGTGTGGGGCAGGTGTATCCAGCTTCTTTCCTGTGAATACAGGAGTGAGGCAAGGGTGCGTCCTTGCCCCATCACTTTTCAACGCTTATATGGACTGGGTATTGGACAAGGTTGTAGATCAAAGTGATTGTGGAGCATCCGTCGGCAACACCAAGATCACTGATCTTGTTTTTGCCGATGATGCAGTAATCTTTGCAGAGTCGCTGGAGGTCCTGGTGATGGCTCTCGAGGCACTGCACTAGGAGGCAAAGCCTTTGGGACTTGAGGTCTCCTGGCTCAAGACCAAGGTCCAGGTATTTGGAGACTTACTAGATGAAGCAGTACAGTCTGTTCATGCGTGTGGCGAGGACATTGAGATCTTGGAAAGTTTTACATACCTTGGTAGCGCAGTCCATAATGACGGCGGTTCACGTCAAAAAGTCTTACGACGGATTGGCATAGCCCACGGTGTTATGGACTCGCTCAGCGGGAGTATTTGGCGTTGTAGGTACCTGTGCAGGAGGACAAAGATCCGGATCTTCAAGTCGCTTGTGATCCCTGTCTTACTCTATGGTTGTGAGACATGGACACTAAATAGTGACTTGAAGAGACGAATCAATGCCTTTGGTAATAAGTGTCTTCGCAGAATCATGGGGTATCGCTGGGATGATTACGTGTCAAATCAGCGATTGCACCGTGAGACTGAATCGAGGCCTATTACCTGCATAGTCCGTCAGCGTCAACTTCGGCTATATGGGCATGTGGCACGCTACCCTGAAACCGATCCTTCCCATCGGGTTGTATCTGTAAGAGACAATCCGGCGTGGAGGAGGCCAAGGGGGCGCCCACAAGGCTCGTGGCTGGGGCAAGTTGATGTTTCTTGTCGAGAGCTGCTTGGTATGGGAAAGGAGCCTGCATGGGAACTCGCGCATGGTGACCCCCGGGAGTGGCGTCGTAGGGTGGGCGAGGCGACGCGCCCCCCGGCGTATGCCCCCAATGATTGATTGATTGACTATAGTCCACGCATTTTATCCTGGCCCCTGGGGTGCATGGAGTGGTGGGATTCCCGCAGTGATGTCACGTTTACCGTTGACAGGCTGATGACAATCTCTTTCTCATACTGTTAGCTGTTACATTAATTATTTTTCAATCAATTAGTTTTATAATACGGCTGCATGGTTTTATGAATGGCTTGCGATTTGACGGTAAAATAACGAGTCTGTATACCTTCCATTACACTTGGCATGGTAGCTCATGCGCCGTTGCCGGCCGAGTATCCGTGACACATCCCCATCTGGTCATTCATGGTCACTCCTCTTCCATGGAATGTAGTAAAAGCGCCAAGACTTTTTACTCCATTGGTGGTGTGAAAAAAGTCAAAATAAAATAAAAATCTAACTATATTGAGAGCGAGAGCGAAAGAGAGAGGTTAAGAGGGTACCTCCGCCAGGCGGAGGTAGCGGGGTGATGTGGACAACACCGCGGACTTGACCTGGCCCACCCGAAGGGCCAAAATAAAATGGGTCGACTATAGTACAAGCCCCCTTTTTACTGTGTCTACGTGTGTGTGTGTGTGTATGTATTCATCTAGTTGTATTCATCTAGTTGTATTTTACAGGGCGTGCTACGCTCGTATGGCCCCGTTTCCATAGCTGCATTACTTTATCATTCATTCTTAGTGCTTAGTGTTGGCCGAAGCCACCACCCCAGGAGGCGGGTCACAAACCCCCGGCTAACACCCGGTTTACTGCTGGGTGGACAGGGGCTCGGGTTTAAAGAAGACCGCCCGTCTGTCTTCGCTCTTCCTGGGGATTGAACCCGGGACTTCTCGGTTGTGAGCAGAGCGTGCTAACCGCTACCCTACGGAGTACCCTAGAAGCCCTGGCACACATGCACGACTCAAGGGACGACCGCGCCACGACTCAAAGTCGTGTCCCACGCCTCCCGACTAGCACGATTCCTCGACGAGTCTGCTCTGCTCACGGCTGCGTCACGACTATGTCACGACCGGTCGTGACGTCCTCAAGAACGCGACAAGACCGCGAGGCGACGCACCTACGAGTCTTCAAATTTGAAATATAACGGATTTTTGTCAGCCAAGAACGCAACAGGAATCGTGTTGCGTTCGGGGAATGCACTACGACCCCCCCACGATGCCCTCATGCCCTTCCCACGACGCCCCCACGACCCCCCCCACGACCCCCCACGACCAACCCATATCACTATTACTACTACTACCACAACTACTACCACTACTACTACTATTATTATTATTATTATTATTATTATTATTATTGTTTATTATTATTATTATTATTATTATTATTATTCATTATTATTATCATTATTATCATTATTATTATTATTATCAGTGTTTTTAGTCGAATATTTATTGTTGTTAATTAGCTTTTGTTATATTTGGAGAGAGAGAGAGAGAGAGAGAGAGAGAGAGAGAGAGAGAGAGAGAGAGAGAGAGAGAGAGAGAGAGAGAGAGAGAGACGGACGCTCCTTTATCATGCACACTCAAAAGGCCACAGACCAGTGTTGTCACCTCGCCGCCCACGCCAACCGCCAACGGTTAACGTTTTTTTTGTCGGTGACTGCATCACGAAACGCTACGACGGCGCCATGACGCATCAGATTGAGCTAAGACTGCTTCACGACCGACCTACGACACTCCCGACTGTGACACGACTTTTGACAAGTCGTGAGGCGGCCACGATTTTTTAACGCGCACAATCAATAAAAAAAATCGTGAGGCGCGACGAGTCGTCCCAGCGGCTCACGAACGCGCTAAGAGTCTGCTACGAGTCGGTGACTCAAGGGACGATTGAAGAAAAAAACCGTTACGATCTTGAGTCGTGTCGCGGTCGGCCCTTGAGTCGTGTATGCGTGACATGGGCTTAACGACTTTTTTCATCAATCGTCCCTTGAGTCGCCGACTCGTAGCGGACTCTTAGCGCGTTCATGAGCAGCTGGGACGAGTCGTCAGGCCTCACGATTTTTTATTGCGCGCGTAAAAAAATCGTGGCTGCCTCACGACTTGTCAAAAGTCGTGTCACAGTCGGGAGTGTCGTAGGTCGGTCGTGAAGCAGTCTTAGCTTAATCGGATGCGTCGTGACGCTGTCGTAGTGTGTCGTGATGCAGCCACCGACAAAAAAAAAACGTTAACCATTGGCGGTTGGCGTGGGCGGCGAGGTGACAACACTGGTCTGTGGCCTTTTGAGCGTACATGATAAAGGGGCGTGACTTTTTCTCCCTCTCTCCAAATATAACAAAATCTAATCAACAACAATAAATATTCGACTAACATAACTGATAATTATAATAATAATAATAATAATAATCATAATCATAATCATAATAATAATAATAATAATAGTAATAGTAGTAGTGGTAGTAGTAGTAGAAGTTGTGGTAGTAGTAGTACTAGAAGTTGTGGTAGTAGTAGTAGTGCAGTATAAGTAGTAGTGATATGGGTCGGTCATGGGGGTGTGGTGGTAGGGTCGTGGGGAGGTCGTGGGGGCATCGTAGGGGGGTCGTGGGGGCGTCGTAGGGGGGTCGTGGGGCATCGTAGGGGGGTCGTGGGGGTTCGTAGGGGGGTCGTAGTGCATTCCCCGAACGCAACACGAGTCGTGTTGCGTTCGTGGCTGACAAAAATCTGTTATATTTCAAATTTGAAGACTCGTAGGTGCGTCACCTCGCGGTCTTGTCGCGTTCTTGGGTCAGTGAAGGGATGTGGAGGGTAGATAATCTGCTCAAAAAGTATACAGCAATGGTAGACCAAGGAGAGACAGACAGACAGATAGACAGACAGACAGACAAACAGACAGACAGACAGACAGAGAGAGAGAGAGAGAGAGAGAGAGAGAGAGAGAGAGAGAGAGAGAGAGAGAGAGAGAGAGAGAGAGAGAGAGAGAGAGAGAGAGAGAGAGAGAGAGAGAGAGAGAGATGTGATAACCACATTCCAACTTCTTTCCACACAAGTAAAGAGGAGGAGTGCAAACTTCCACTCTCGTATAACGTAGGTTTCTGGTACCTATACTAATCTTTCTGTGTGTGTGTGTGTGTGTGTGTGTGTGTGTGTGTGTGTGTGTGTGTGTGTGTGTGTGTGTGTGTGTGTGTGTGTGGTGCTGGAGGCCGGGCTTTAGGCATCACACACATAATATTATGTAGTTCTGGGAAAGCTGGAGGCCTGGACCTCTAGAGTAGACTGAGTGATGATCGATGGACCTGCCTGTTGCTTCCCACACGGCGCCGAGAGAGAGAGAGAGAGAGAGAGAGAGAGAGAGAGAGAGAGAGAGAGAGAGAGAGAGAGAGAGAAGAGAGAGAGAGAGAGAGAGAGAGAGAGAGAGAGAGAATCCTGCCCACCGCCCTTCATTTTGATAAGGTCACGAGGTGTGTGTGTATGTGTGTGTGGGGAGAGAGAGAGAGAGAGAGAGAGAGAGAGAGAGAGAGAGAGAGAGAGAGAGAGAGAGAGAGAGAGAGAGAGAGAGAGAGAGAGAGAGACCTTGTGGTTGTCATGGTTTTGATATACCTCCTCTTCTTTCTTCCCCTGTAGCTTGACCCCAGAATCCCGAGGTCAAGCTTTGAAGGTCACGGCCACTTTATGTACACTGATCATCTCTTTCCTCAAGAGAGATTGTGAATCATACACGATAGTGACGCCTTCTTCAGCTGTCTGTTAATGAGAGGTGATTGTACTGTTCCGGCTGGCTGTACAATTCCGTTGTAATAGTTATAGTAATCGTAGTAGTAATAGCAGTAATAGTATTAGTAAGATATTTGGTAGGTCAAAAAAGAGATGGCAAAGAGTTCGCTAGGATACAAGGTTCACAGGACATTCTTTTACTTGTCCTCTGCCACCACCACCACCCCTACCCGTTATTACCTGGTTCATATTTCCTTTCCCGTCCACACCAAGGAGTCCTGGAGGAAGGGCGTGACTAATGAATCTCAGATGTGAAGGATGTGACATTCCTGGTGTGGGAAGGAAGAAAGCTAAGGAGGAGAAAACAATAAAAAGATATAGAAAGCCTGATACATACATATGTATAATCACCAATGTAATATCTCTAACGAAAGCAAGATGGAGTAGGTTGAAATATATCCTGCTGCAGAATGTTTTGATTACTACTGTTTGACGTTAAACTCGAGTTGAGGGAGTAGGTGGCGAGGTACAGGTGGGATAGGAAGAGGAGTAATGAAGAGGCACTGAAGGGCCGGGATAGGCTTATAGGAGTTAGAATGGCGACGGCAAACTTTATTAAAAGATGACAATGATGGAAGGTAAGTTACGTAGGCGTGATAAAAGGTTATCAAATAGAGATCAAGAAGGATGGGACGAGAAACTGATGCTGCTTGGAATGTGTATTTGGAAGGGGGAGGCTGAGACTAGGAGTGGGGGATGGGTACAAGATGAGGCAAGGTTAGTGTGGTAAATAAGCACTAATACACAATCTCTGACAGAGTGAGTGTGTGAGTAACCGTGAGTGAGGAAGTGTTGATGTATTTCCGGGCCTTGGTTTGGCGACGGAGGAGGGGAATGCTAGAAGAAAATGAGGAAAATGTTAAGAGGGAAATGCGAGTAGATAGAAAAAAGAATTGAAATTATAAGAGAGAGAGAGAGAGAGAGAGAGAGAGAGAGAGAGAGAGAGAGAGAGAGAGCGAGAGCGAGAGCGAGAGAGAGAGAGAGAGAGAAAAAAAAAAAATAATTCGTAGTGATAATCTCTAGATTTGTAGGAGTTGTATGATGACGTACACCAAAACATTATGGCAATAGGATCTTTTAGCGGAGGAGGAAAATATGTTGTCCAGTATGGTAGTAAATACAAAGAAAGATAAATACAATGATGGCGACGATATGGTAATGAAGGAAATTTTTGAGATGCAGAAAACAGTAGGGAAGAGGAGGAGGAGGAGGAGGAGAAGGCGTAGGACCAGAGGGAGCTATTATTATCAAGGTGTTTCCTGTCATTATTTTCTCCTGTCACTTCTGGTGTGGCAACACTTTACCTACCATAACATCACCCACAGGAATCTCACTGACTCACTAGTGCCTTATTTGCCTCGCCACGTCCCCCTCACATTCCCTAAGCCCTGACCTGCTTTCTTCCTGCTTATCTTTTCCCGACTACCTTTTCCTGCCCCCATTGACTCACCTATCTCTCCTTTATTTTCTTTTTTCTTCGTGCAACTTTTCTTCGTATAGTTTGCCTATTCTGTTTATTTTACCTCATTTGATTCCTTGCCTCTACCCCTCCACAAACCTGCAGAAGACGCCGTAGAAGGGGTGGTGCTCTTGAATACTCGTAACTGCTGTTTCTCTCTCTCTCTCTCTCTCTCTCTCTCTCTCTCTCTCTCTCTCTCTCTCTCTCTCTCTCTCTCTCTCTCTCTCTCTCTCTCTCTCTCTCTGACCTCCAAAACGGGAGAGTAAGAAAAGGGTAAACAATTATGTACCTTCTTACAAAAAAGCATCTTTATTCAATATTCATCGTGTCGTTCTTTTTGAAGGAAAGGCAACAACGGTGACTGATGTGATAGTGTATGTGTGTGTTTGGAGAGAGAGAGAGAGAGAGAGAGAGAGAGAGAGAGAGAGAGAGAGAGAGAGAGAGAGAGAGAGAGAGAGAGAGAGAGAGAGAGAGAGAGAGAGAGAGAGAGAGAGAGAGAGAGAGCTTTCTAGGTCGGCAAATATGACCAGGTGAAGCGGAACCCCTTTCCACACACACACACACACACACACACACACACACACACACACACACACACACACACACACACACACACACACACACACACACACACACACACACCATATCTTACCAGTAAGTATTAGACAATTTTCTTTTATTTTTGGAACTGTAGTTTGTTACGAATATATATGAACTGAGGTGCATTATCCTCCTCCTCCTCAAAATGGCCACGGACATAAGTAAATACAGAAGACCAAAAGACGTCCCTTCCAAGTAAACACAAATCAGCTGATCCCTCCCTCCCTCGTCGCGACCCTTTGGGTCTGACCCTCCCCTGCGTGACGTCACTTCCGCCTCATTGTGTTCCTGTAGCCTTCTTGTTCCTCACGTTATTAGTGTATTTTGTTTTTGTCTCGCTATAATAGATCGTAGCTTTTTAATTTTCATTAATATTGTAATTGTATTGTAGTTTTTTTGATGTTATTACTATGGTTATTGGTATTAATATTCATTGTTTTCTTTTTTTCTTTTTGACGCTGTTGATTTGAATATTGTTAAAGATCTGAATAACAGTAATGATGAAATTTGACTGAGTTGTTATTGGTATAATAGTAAATGGAGTGAGTTGCTGTTAGCAAGGTTTGGGTTCAAGTACACGAGTAAGGTAATGAAATATGTAATGAGGCGAGGGTTGTGCTGCTGTTGGATGCGCCGCCATTACCACAGTCATAGACTGTGGCCATTACTACCACTACTATCTTTACTATCGTGTGAATAAAACTGATCAAAAACACAAGATTAGCCAAGTGTGTGTTTGGGTGTTATTATATTTGATTTTTTATTATTAATACATGGGTAAGTACGTTTTTTCTCTAAATGTTTTGTGTTGTGACGTTTGTGTTCCCTGAATATGCTAAACATAGTGGTGGATGGTGGAGGCGGTTCTCCATTACTTAAGAGGAGAGACTGACAGACATGTTGGTATGGAGACAAAGAGATAGACTGTTGGGGATGCACCGTAAACTAGTATTCAATGAAATGTTAATAGACTGACTGACTGACTGACAAGCAAGTAGTCAGGTAAACAATATGATAGACATAAAAACATGTAAGCAGACAGATGGATAGACAGGCACACAGACAAACAAAGATGGAAAGACAGGCAAACAGCTCAACATAGGAGGACACATACAGAGAGGCAGGGATGCACAGAGGCAGTCAGATAGGTAAATCAGAAAAATATACACGTAATTAGACACGGCATCAGGCAGAGAAAAGGCAGATAAACGCAGGTGATTATATAGTATGTTATTTGTGTACTTATTTCCTCTGGTAAAGTAAGCAATTATATTATTGGAATTCTACGATTTTCATTAGTGTCCATAATTTAAACGTTAAGAAAGTGTTATCAATATTGATGAATAACAGAGAGGATATTGTGTGTGTGTGTGTGTGTGTGTGTGTGTGTGTGTGTGTGTGTGTGTGTGTGTGTGTGTGTGTGTGTGTGTGTGTGTGTGTGTGTGTGTGTGTGTGTGTGTGTGTGTGTGTGTGTGTGTGTGTGTGTGTGTGTGTGTGTGTGTGTGTGTGTGTGTGTGTGTGTGTGTGTGTGTGTGTGTGTGTGTGTGTGTGTGTGTGTGTGTGTGTGTGTGTGTGTGTGTGTGTGTGTGTGTGTGTGTGTGTGTGTGTGTGTGTGTGTGTGTGTGTGTGTGGTGTGTGTGTGTGTGTGTGTGTGTGTGTGTGTGTGTGTGTGTGTGTGTGTGTGTGTGTGTGTGTGTGTGTGTGTGTGTGTGTGGTGTGTGTGTGTGTGTGTGTGTGTGTGTGTGTGTTGTGTGTGTGTGTGTGTGTGTGTGTGTGTGTGTGTGTGTGTGTGTGTGTGTGTGTTGTGTGTGTTGTGTGTGTGTGTGTGTGTGTGTGTGTGTGTGTGTGTGGTGTGCGTGCGTGCGTGCGTGCGTGCGTGCGTGCGAATGCCTGTGTATGTGTGAGGGAACCAATCAGAGCACGACGGACATAAGATAGAGAGCCGTGAATACTAGAGAACTGTAACTCGTAAATGCCAGTGGTCGCTGGCAGTTTTAACTCAAAGGTTGGTCTACTCAGACTCTACTGTGTTTTGGCTCCGCGACTCTCATTTTCGTAAATCAATTTTGCGATAATATATTGATGCACCGCATCTGGATACCAAAAAATATAGTTCTTCTGTTGTTCTACTAATTGTCTGGATGACATGCATTACGATTGAACGTTCTAAGATAGTAATTTAATGCAAATTACTCGCCTCGAGTATCAAAGCTTAATATATTTTTTACATGTATATTGTAGCATGTTTTATTGGGGACAATGTTCACACTGTTTTCTAAGGCAGTACTGCTGCGTCTGGCAAACGCTTGTCAAAATACAATAAGCAATGCTTTGAAAAAAAGAAGAATATAGAATGCCGAAATCGTTCTGTGATGAAAAGCGACCGAAGTCAGTGACGCCGAATCCTTTCAAACTACCACAACAATATCAGCAGGTGACGCCTTAGCAGGAAGAATATACTTGCTTCAGCATAATGTAAAGCCACTTTACACATGTGCTGTTTCTGACTGCACTTCTTCAAGAAAGAAGGACCCAGCTGTTAAATGATTTTACTTGCTAAAGGTTTTAGGCCTGCGACCAGGTAGGTTATGAATGTGTAGGCGGCATGCCGTGCATTGTGGCGGGGAGATTGAATCAAAACATTGCGACTTCACGCGTCGACTCATTGCACTTCCAGGCTTTCTATCTAATTGATACACACAAATAACAGGAACATATGACTGCCTAGGTAGTGTTAACTTCTAGACATTCGTTATTGACTCTATAATATCATAGATATCGGCAGGCACCGACGCAGGTGGTGCCTGCCGCTGCCGCCCCCCTGGAGGTACCATGTAGGGAGGTGGGACCTGCCACCGCCCTCACCCCGGCGCCGACACAGGTGGGTCAGGACACGGCTAGCGTGACGTTGACGGTCTCCCTTGTCCCCCCGCTGCCGCCCCAGCTGATGGCCGCTCCCAGCGCTGCAGCTTCACCACGGGGGCAGGTCGCTGCCGCCCTTCCCCTGGTTGAGTCACAAGAAGAGGTAGGGTCTCCTTCCACCCACAACGCAGTGTCGTCTCAGGTGGGGCGTGGCTATGCTGGTACGGGGCGGGAGGGCTCTCGCGCCTCTACACAGCCATCCCACACCGATTCTCCTGCTGGTACCATGATGTCACCGCCTCGGCAGGTCCCCCCCTCCCCTGGTGATGGTACGGGACGAGGCTGGGGGGGCCACTGCTGCCCGCCGCCCGGAGTTGCCACATGTGGAGGGAGGAGTTTCCTCAGCTCACTGTCTGGCGGCGCCACGGATGGGGCATGACTCCATTGCGGTGGTGCCGGACAGCTCTTCTGGTCTCGCTGTCACATCCTCAGAGGTAGGGGGAGTTGTGAGCCTCCCTGGTGGGGCACGTGGGGAGGGCAGCACCTCCCCTCATCCCTATCCCCCTGGGTCACGGCGTGACGGAGGTACCGGTGTGCGCCTTTCTGTGAGTCATGTGGAGGGGAGGGGGGGGGCTGAGGCCTCTCCTCCGCTGTTGGAGAGCGGGCCTGCCTCCCCTCCTGCTACACCCCTCCGTTATCAGGCGCTGCCCTCCCCCCCGCCCCCCCCCCCCGCGGAGCCTGGGCGTGGGGAGGATCAGAGAGCTTTTATCGAGAGGGTTCACTCCGGCCGCGCCATTTTGAATTCATGGACGGCAGCGATCCTAGCGGCAGCAGGGGAACTCTGACAGTCGCCCGTGCAAAAAGAGGGGGAATCTCATCTCCTTTTGGTGATGATGGGGTGATAATGGAAGGTGGGAGAGAGGGAAGGAAGGAGATATGAGAGAAGGAAAGGAGGAATAAGGAGTAAGGAAGAAATTGGAGGGATGAAGAGTCAGAAGAGGAAGTGACGAGGAATTCGAAAGAAATAAGGAATCAAAGAAGGGAAGGAATTCCTCCACTCACGCGTTACCCATCTTCCCCCACCCATTCACTCACCCATTACCCCACACGCGTTACCCATCTTCCCCCACCCACTCACTCACCCATTACCCATCACCCCACCCACACCCATTCACTCATCCATTACTAGGGTATGCCGTAGGTCCAATGAAAAGTGAAATGTAGATTATTTCGAATTTGGCAGGGTGTTTTCTTATGTAAAATTGAATTTTAAGGGTGGTTTGTCCTCTTCAACTTTTTGGTTTGAGCACTTCTTGCTATGCAAAAATGGACTTTTATATTTATATGCAAAACATAGCTTAGCCCCGCTAAAGTAACGGTTTCATTTGCACCTATCATCAATTCTTGGTCCACGTTACAAATGAAGGTGAGACTGGGGCGAAATGATACGAGGGCAGGTTGATACTGCGACAATAGTTTCGCAAAAACGCCAACAGGTGGCAGGTAAATAGCCTTGTTTGAAGCGTTGCCATGGCAACTTCCTTGTCTGACCGGCGCAAGGCGCGGGGTATGTCAAGGGGTAAGTAATTGATTTAAAATAAAAAGTAAACTGTTTTTGGATGTGAGAATGCGTTAATTGTTTCATCTACAGTCACTGATGTGCGTGTTTGAAGTGATTTTACGACTCTTTCGTTCATTTTTCTATAATATCTCAAAGTTTGGGAACAATCAATGCGCCACTTCTGTCAACAATTGTAGTTTGTCACCACGATGCACGTTTTAAACAGCCGGGGCATGTTGTATTAGGCAATATCAACCTGCTCCGGTGGGAATTCCTGTATTGTCGGGATGATCGCATGGCAAATAGTATAAACAATTATTTACAGTGTCAGGTGTTATAAATGGGCCTGATTGCCCTGTACCTACTGGTGTCGAAGAAAGGTCAGGGAGGATATGTGTGCGAGTTCTGTAGATTAGGCATTTCTCTCACAAACAGACATTTCTCTCACAACTATAAATGAAGTTCATATAAAATTAAGACGAAAACGTCTTTTTCAGGATGGCTTCTCTTTGTAAACCAAGTGGGTCGAAGCCCGCAACTAGACAGAGCTCTGGATCCAAGTTGGCCGCCTTTGTTGGCGGTGGACGAGAGTTTGTTGAGAGTGAGGTGCCTACGTATCGCGGCGTGATGAAGAGGGAGAGGGGAATCCTTCTCAAAGAACTCAGCGGCATCCGGGAGGGTGTTGACAAGCGGGGGTACCCAGTGAGAGACATTGCGAAGGATCTGACCCCCATGGTGCTTGCCCAGTGGAAGAAATCAAACGCCCAGTTTGCACCTCCAGTGGTTGTTATTGACCGGTCCGTGACCAGAAGGATAGATAATTTTTGGAAGAAGGTTAGTGAAGTGGTGAGAGACAGAGCAACTAAAGCAGTAAAGGAATTCGTGGAGAAGAATATGGACAGGCTGTTTGACATAACGGCCTGCCCTCACGATCTTCCTCTGCAAGGACCAGGAATCCCACTGCTCCAACCCCCAGCTGTGCCACGCGAGAGCACACGTGCAGTGTGACTGCCCCCTGGCCAGCAAAGTCCCTACTTTAGACCTGGAGTGGCTGTACTACCAGAGGATCAAAGTTGGGGAGGAGAGTGCAATGATGATGACAGGGGTAGACAAGAATGAGACGCATAGACAAGTGAAAGCAGCAAAGAGAAAGCAGCTGGAAGAGGAGGCTAAGCTGAAGAAGCAGAAGCAGAAAGATGAAAAGGTCAGACGTCTTGAGCTGCAGGAGCAGATGTTCCTGGGCCAGGCTGAAGATCACCAGGATTCTGAGGATGGGACGGGGGAGTCGTTCACCCTGCCACTCAGAGGAAAGAGGCAGGAGCAACAGGAGGCTGCCATACTGGTAGACCGACTGCTCAGGGAGAGGCTGGGGTCCCTGGCACCCCTTGTGATGCAGTACTTGGACAGGTCAGCTGCAAGAAGAAACACAATGCCAGTCCGGAACCTGGCGATGGCAAGCATCCGGTTCGACGTTCCGCCCACTGCTGCTGCTGCCTTGGCTTCTGGATTCCTCCAGGACCTTATCGCTGACGGCCACCTCTCTCCAGATATGTCGTACCTGGTCTGCGATCCCAGGCCAACGTACAGGGTGTGACACTGTGATGTAGTGCCTGATGAACCAACTGATCAGAAAGAGCTTACCACGCTAGTCATTTGGAACTCATATTGGTGCATGATGCAATACACAGGACCAACCGGACACTGCGTACTCATTTAAGCATTATTCGATAAGGGTGCAATATAAAAGTGCGATTTTGCATAGTAAGAATTGCTCAAATGCAAAAATGGAAGGAGATAAAGTCGTCTTAGAATTCCATTTTACATAGGAAATTGGCATGCCAAAGTTGAGAAAAAGAATTTTTGTTATACGGCGCACCCTACGGCCATTACCCATCACCCCACACCCATTCACACACCCATTCACTCACCCATTCACTCACCCATTACCCATCACCCCGGACCCATTCACTCAACCATTACCCATCACACCACACCCATTCACTCACCCATTACCCATCACCCCACAATTATTTACGTATTTTTTCTGTTTAGATCAATAGTTTAGTAGGAAAAAGCCAAAAACCAAATGAGGCCAAAATTTGGAGGAATTTTGCTGCCAGAAAAAGTGAATTTTTTAATTTACATATATAGGTAAAAATTATACCAGTAATAATTGTGTATAATGACGGTATAAATACTTGTTATTCAATGTAATTTTTCCAGTGATGAATATTAGTGGAGATTGAGTAATGTTTGTATGCATTTATAGGGTGTAAATAAGCTTATAGAGGGAAAAAATTGATTTTAGAATCAAATATTGGCAAACAAAGACAAGATTCGTGATCGCTATCAGTAGAAGCCCCTATAACCCGAGTTTCATCCAAATTGGGATATATTTATTTTCGCCCGAAATCTGCAGGCTATGTATGGGCCCAAGATTTTTTTTTTTAAATCACATTTTCATTAATATCACAGTAACCATAAACGTAAGGACAAAATGATGGTATAGAACATAAAAGATGCAGCTCTTGAAGGCCGATCCAGTGGTATACGCGAAAGTAAAATTCATGCATAAATAAAGCCACAAATCAATGTTTTCTAAAACCTAAAAAAAAACGAAATATCTCGAGAACGTGACATGTTAGGACTAAACGGACTGTGCCATTGCGTAGATCTCGTCGAACCGGACAAAAAGTATTTAAGGCTATTTTCTTTTTGGATCAATAGTTTAGTCGGAAAATGCCAAAAACCAAATGAGGCAAAAATTTTGAGGAATTTTGCAGCCAGAAAAAGTGAAATATTTTGTTTACATATATACGTAAAAATTATCTCAGTAATAATTGTGTATAATGACGATTTAAATACTTATTATTCAATGTAATTTTCCCAGTGATGAATATTAGTGTTGATGGAGTAATGTTTGTATGCATTTATAGGGCGTAAATAAGCTTATAGCGGGAAAAAATTGCTTTGATTGAAAATTCCATTCTATCTTAAGGTCTCATGCTTAGAATGATGCCCATGTTTGTCTGATATTATGGTTAACTATGATAGAATACAACTGAAATTTAGAAGAAGCGTAGTACTCCCTTCTCCTGGCATCAAATATCAGTCAGTAAGTAGCAAGAGGTCAGGATTTTTCACGTCGTAAAAAACAACAGAGTATATATATATATATATATATATATATCTATATATATATATATATATAGTGAGTGAGGAAATCGGTGACTGTGTTCTTTAATGCTTATTGCCACACATGTAGCCATTCCTCTGTTGTTGGTTTTGCCTTTTATATTACGTATGTTCTCTTGTTCTTATCCTAACCTAATTCTGGATGGGTGTGGGGTGATGGGTAATGGGTGAGTGAATGGGTGTGGGGTGATGGGTAATGGGTGAGTGAGTGGGTGGGGGAAGATGGGTAACGCGTGTGGGGTAATGGGTGAGTGAATGGGTGGGGGAAGATGGGTAACGCGTGAGTGGAGGAATTCCTTCCCTTCTTTGATTCCTTATTTCTTTTGAATTCCTCGTCAGTTCCTCTTCTGACTCTTCATCCCTCCAATTTCTTCCTTACTCCTTATTCCTCCTTTCCTTCTCTCATATCTCCTTCCTTCCCTCTCTCCCACCTTCCATTATCACCCCATCATCACCAAAAGGAGATGAGATTCCCCCTCTTTTTGCACGGGCGACTGTCAGAGTTCCCCTGCTGCCGCTAGGATCGCTGCCGTCCATGAATTCAAAATGGCGCGCCATGTTAAATCAGCCGAGTGACACCTCTCGGAGAGGCTCTCTGGGAGGATACGGCTCGACCACATACATTTGTCCAGATCGCCTCGCGTTCCCTTTCGCCGCCAGTGACACCCTGCCTCCTCAGTGTCCCTCCTGCCGCAGGGGGTGATGAGGGGGACCAAGGCTTTGAGCTGCCGAGGAGGCGACGTCGCAGACGTCCCTCCCAGGGGCAGGGGGCCCCACCCAGCTCCGCACAGGGGCACATAGACCCCCCTAGTCCCTCTCACGGGGCTCCACCCAGCCACCCCCCCCAGCGGGTCGCGGGAAGAGGGTGGGGCACAAGGGGTAGTAATCGCCTGGGGGCATTCTCTCCCTGTCAGGTCCTAGTGCGCTACCTGCCCCAGCACTACCCCGTTGAGGAGCTCACGGCCTATGTCAAGAAGATGCTCAAAGACGACCTGGTGGAGGTGACGGTGCTGTGGAGGAGGACTTTCTCAGCGTTCGTCGTCTCTGCACACAGGAGGCATCGCCGTGAGCTCCTCGACATGAACAACTGGGAGCGACATGTGTTTGTGTGTCCATATAGCTCTCTCACAACAGCTGCGGCTGCCCCTTCACACCCTGTCAACAATGGAAGGTAAACTGAAAATTGCCTCCTATAACTGTCAGGGTGTGAAGAATAGTGAGCCTCACATTAGGGATATCCTGGGGCAGGTGCACGTAATGACCCTACAGGAGATGTGCCTGTGCCCTGACGAGGTACACAGACCGAAGGGCCTCCATAAGGACTTTGTGTCGTTCTCGACTTCGGCGGTGGACGAGACACGGGCCCTGAGGCGTGGTACGGATACGGTGGTCTCACTTTTCTGTGGCACAAGAGTCTTTCTAAATACATCAAAGTATGTAATGCTCAGGATCCTCGCATCTTGGGCATTGCATACAAGGACGACAGGTTATCCATGTTGCTGGTGAATGTGTATCTGCCCACCAGTAAAATGGAGAACAGGGACGAGCAACAGATGTATTTAGGAAGACTCGCCTCCATAATAGTTGATGCCGAGGAGCAGAATGTTTGCATTCTCGGTGACTTTAATGCTGCTCCGGGCACTGCCTTCTTCACAGACATTCAGCCCATGTGTGGAGACCGCAACATGGTAATAGCTGACGTGAGGGCGCTCCCCCCAACGAGCTTCACTCATGTCAATCAGGGGTGTCTCTCACACACGTGGCTGGACCATGTGCTGTTGCCACCATGCCTGTTTGATGTGATGGATGAGTGCTCCATTCTGTACAACAGTGTCTCTTCAAACCATTTTCCTCTCTTGGTGGATTTCAAAGTTAATGGGCTCCCTGCTCTGACACAGGTCAGGCAGGATAATGCAGCAAGGATTAAGTGGGATTTTCGGGATAAGCGGAAGAGAGAGGAGTATGGTCGTGTGGTGACAGAGTTACTGAATGGCATTGCTATAGATCCTGTCAGGGTATGTTGCTTCCAGAATGCATGTCTGGACCGTGGGCACCATGACGACATCGACGCCTTCCACGAGGCGCTGATAGAGTGCATGGTGCGTGCTGGCCAGACTGTGTTTGGTTTTTGCAGGAAGAGATGGAGGCAGATACCAAGCTGGAATGAGTTTGTTCGTGAGGCGCACAGTGCCGCGCGGGAGTCCTTCCTTGAGTGGAGGGCGGGTGGTGGTCTGCATTGGGGGCCACAGGCTGAGAGGATGAGAAGCACCAGGGCCAGATTCAAGCTGTGTCTCAGGTGGTGTAAGTCACATGAGCACCAGCTTCGTACCCAGTCCCTGGCTGACAAGCTGGCCGCTGGTGACTCTTTTAACTTTTGGCGTGGCGTGTGCAGCATGAACCCGGGCTCACACACGCTTCCCCTACGGGTGGATCACGCTGTGGGGAGGAGGGCATCGCCTCCATGTGGGGAGACCATTTCAAGGGCATTCTGAACTGTGTGAGGGACGAGGAGAGTGAGAATTCCCTGCGTGGTGGGATGCGTGGTGTGTCGCTGCATGGTTTCCGCAGCGTGGACCACGAGGAAATGAGAGGGATATTGCAAAGCCTCTCCTCCAGTGAGGCTTTGGGTATGGATGGGCTCCCCTCGAGGGCATTTAAGTATGCGCCCCCCAGCCTGGTTACATGGCTCTGTCTCTTCATCAGTGTCTGTGTCTGCCATCAGTACATACCCAGTCATGTCTTGGCAGTGCTTTTAGTGCCTTTACTTAAGAGGAAAGTGAAGGACCCTGCTAACTCTGGCAATTACAGGCCCATTGCCATAGCGACCGCCCTGTCCAAGGTGCTGGAGAAAGTGGTGCTCCATCGTCTTGAGGCCTACCTGTATACACTGGACAATCAGTTCAGTTATAAGAAAGGCCTTGGCACTGAGATGTGTGTGTGGACATTGAAGAATATCATTCATTACTACACTTCCAGAAATTCACCTGTTTATCTGTGTTTCCTGGATGCCAGAAAAGCGTTTGACAGAGTGAATTACTGGAAGCTCTTTCATAAACTTCTCGTCAGGGGTACACCTGGGTACATTGTTAATTTATTAATGTACTGGTACACTACCCAGGAATTTACTGTTAAGTGGGGTAATTCCTTCTCGCTGTCCTTTAGTACTGCCAATGGTATTCGGCAGGGGGGGGGGGGGATTTTTTATCCCTACCTGTACAATGTGTACACGGATTATCTCAGTGCCAACCTTCGTGATACAGGTATCGGCTGCCACATACATGATGGGTGCATCAACTCACTGAGCTATGCTGATGATATGGTACTGCTCGCACCCACTGCGGATGCGTTGCAGGACCTAATCAATGCGTGTCAGGTGTATGCTGTCAAGCATGACATTGTCTACAATACCACTAAGACAGAGTGCATGGTAGTATCACCGGCACGCACTCAGGTGAATTACCTCAAAACAGCATGGCTCGGTGGGTCTGCCCTCACTTTTGTGGATAGATTCGCATACTTAGGCCATGTTATATCCCACGACATGACTGATGATGATGATATCATCAAGCAGATCACCAAGCTTCTTGTCGTGGGAAATACTCTACAGAGGAAATTTTTCCTACTGTAGCAGAGAGGTGAAGATGGAGTTATTCAGGAGTCACTGCTACTCTATATACTGCAACTCGCTGTGGTCGCGGTTCAAGGTGGCCACTCTGAACCGCCTTAAGGTTTGTCACAATGACATCCTTAAGAGGCTTCTGGGGCTGCCCAGGTGGTGCAGCTCGTCCCTGGCTTTCGCTAGAAACGGGGTGAACAATTTGGATGTGATCCGTCGACACTCCGTGTTCAGCTTTAGGAGTGGGTGGAGCTCTCTGCGAACTCCATCAATACCTCTGTCAGGCAGAGCTCGGCCTATGTATGTGGACCTATACAACAGCGGTGGCTGGGTCTGCTCTTTGTGCAGAATGTGGGGTAGCACAGGTGTCCATGTATGTTTGTATGAAGAGAGAGAGAGAGAGAGAGAGAGAGAGAGAGAGAGAGAGAGAGAGAGAGAGAGAGAGAGAGAGAGAGAGAGAGAGAGAGAGAGAGAGAGAGAGAGAGAGAGAGAGAGAGAGATTGGTAGATTTTAGGTAGATTTAAAAAGGAAATAGGGACAAACAGGTTCACAAATAGGGTGGTGAATGATTGGAATGGACTAAATCGTCATGCAGGTGGTCAATGCGGAGTCTAT
The DNA here is from genome assembly GCA_016584305.1 of Chionoecetes opilio. NCBI lineage: Eukaryota > Metazoa > Arthropoda > Malacostraca > Decapoda > Majidae > Chionoecetes > Chionoecetes opilio. The sequence continues at coordinate 81,827 of JACEEZ010010106.1, read as the reverse complement.
TGGGGTCTTTAAAAGGAGTCTGGGTAAATTCATGGATGGGGAAGAGAGGTGGATGTAGGTAGTGTTAAGTAACAGGAACAACCTCGTGTAGGTCTCACAGCCTCTTGTAGCTTCCTTATTTTCTTATGTTCTTATGTTTATTCTATGCACTCTGATACTATGTCCCCTAATGTGCCTATATTATGTTTTGTTTGTTTTGCTCTAGTATTTAAGTTAACTCCTTGTCTTGTTATTGTTGCTTTTTTTTGTCTGTATGCCTCCGGGCGATAATAAAATTATTATTATTATTATTATTATTATTATTATAGAGTAACATTTCCATCGCCTCCGCTATAACCTTCCTGGCTATTTGGTTATATACATGTTTTACAGAATCAGGCTTCTATACAATATACATATAGAAGAAAATCGTTCTTAGTATTATACTTTTGTGTTTTAAGTGCAGGGGAATAAGCCCATATTTTATTTTTCAAGTAGACCAACTTTTCATCAACCTGTGAGTTAACACAAGTTAAAACTGCCAGCGACCACTGGCATTTACGAGTTACAGTTCTCTGGTATTGGTGAAGGCTGCTGTGAAGAGTGGTGGCTCAGAGAGAGAGAGAAAAAAAATGGAGATAAAGTGCAGTTTGTTTTCTATATTTATCCATTGTACTACATAACAATTTATATTTTTAAGATTTTATATTACACTTTTCCTCATTACCACTAATAATTTGTTTTATACTTCTAGGAAGACAATTTAGAGCACCCAACCATATGTGATCTGACTGGTGGTCATTAGTAAGGTCAGGTGAGGGCTGGATTTCTTGGTGGGGGCGGGACGTAATCCTAATCGCTATCACCTGCTCCTCATTATTTTGTAATCCTTTATATCCCTTTTATCCTTTATATTCAGGTGTAATTCTACTATATTTTATATATTTTTGGTTGGTATAATTGTTATGTAAGATCTATATGTTAAAACTAAGTTGTTGTTTTTCATTATCAATAGTTGATGTAAATTGTTTATAACAATTTTTTGGAGTATATGAAAGCGTAAGGAAGTATCGAACGATTTAGTTCAATCATAATAATGACGTTGGCTGTGATGGAGACTGAGCCACTGCTTAATATGGTCCACATTTATCTTTCATCTGAATTCTTTGAGGTGAAAGCGTTTACAGGATCAACTAAGGTTAAAAAGATTGATGTGGAGTGTGCAAAGTATACGATGAGGAGAAACATAAGAATAGACAAATACATGTGATTGATAAATGAATGTAAGTTAAACCTGATCTGCCAGAAATTAACCTTAATAAGTGAAAAATAATAGCAAAGAAAAACCAATTTATTACCCAGTTACATTACATATCAACGAGTCTTCACTAAATATGTATCAAGGGTAATAGTGAGAAAAAAAGAAGAAATAAATTAAAAGCAAAAATACAGGTGACTCATAAAAGGGTTCGCAATATAGCTACGGCCATCACCATAGATTCCCTTCACATGAGTCAGGCTTAATAGGGGACGTTATGGAAGGTAGGGTAAAGATGGGCCATACGCTATGCTGCGCGAGGCCTCGGTTCTCATCTCTGCCACATCACTCACTGCGTGTGCTGATTGGTTATAATTTCCCCTAGTCCCGAACAGCAATAGACTTCGGCAATATGTCCCCGGGACACAGTTTGTGTGACATCCGGGTTACCACAGCTACCTTCTCCAGGTTTCCCCAGGTACCCATTTATCGACCAATCCCGAAAAGAAGAATGAACAGTTGTTTTGGCTGGCCGCCGACTGCCCTGGCTCAGATTCGAACCAGGGCCTACAGATTCGTTGCTAGGCTCGCTAGCCACTACACCACGGGACGGGATGGGGCGGCAGGTAATTAATGGAGGAATTAGGTGGGGGGAGGAAGGAAGAAAGAACAGATAAGGAGTTTAATGATCTTATCAACATCTTATTACCGTCATGTTGGTCTTCGTTTTTGGACGAAAAGAAGGAGGGTAGAAGGGGCTCAACTACAGGCCTAAAACATGGTTGAGAGAGAGAGAGAGAGAGAGAGAGAGAGAGAGAGAGAGAGAGAGAGAGAGAGAGAGAGAGAGAGAGAATGTAGCAGCCATCAATCCGTTGAGACAGACAGACAAAACTCAGCCAAGAGTAGATAAGTTTTATTGTTGGTGTTCAGGTATAAAACCAGAAAAGGAGAAAGATGGAGAGGGATGGAGAGGATAGGAGGAGGAAGTAGAGTATAATTATGGAGATTTTGATGGAAGATTGATGGAAAATTGAGGAGTTCACTGTCCCTTCCGTCACTTTTAGGCGATCCTTCCTCCCTTCTTCCCTCCTTCTTCCATTATTTTCTCCCTCCTTCCACTTCCTCCTATTTTCTTGGCATTCCAGACCCGCCTTCCTTCTCTTAAATCCTTCCTCTCCTTCCTTCTCTTAAATCCTTCCTCGCCCTCCTTTACTTGTAATGTTAATTTACGTAATGCTTTGAATACTACATTTAAATGCAAATAATTTATTGCAAATTAGTGAAGTATATATGTGGACCGATAGTGAAATTAGCCTACACTGGTTAGTGAAACACAACACAAAAATCCCTTATGTAAGAAATCGTGTTGGTAAAATAAATGATTTAGGTTCCTATTTCACTACACTCATGTTGCTACCAAGGAAAACCCAGCTGATATTTTGTCCAGAGGAACTACTATCCTCAAATTTAATACAGGATTATGGTTTAAAGGTCCTACCTGGCTGAAAAATAATAATGAATAGCCTGATCAATAGGTTTATAGTAAGTCAGATATATCAAAAGATATAATAATGGAACCTATATTGATCCCAGATCCTGTTATGGACATAAGGAGGTTTTCCTTATTGAGCATAGGTAGTTTAAGGGTTATCTGAAGGTAAGAATTCAAGTAATTGTGATACTAATTTCCACATAACTTATTGTTATTAGTGGTGTGTGTATATACATATATATGTGTGTGTGTGTGTGTGTGTGTGTGTGTGTGTGTGTGTGTGTGTGTGTGTGTGTGTGTGTGTGTGTGTGTGTGTGTGTTGTTCACCCATAGTCTTGTCCACGCGAGTCGGACTCGCGATCGCCAGGTTCACCCTACCAGTGTGAGCTTGGATTGGAGCTCATTATTACCGATCTTCGGGTAATGCTGGGCCCTCAGTCACCTCACACACCAGGCCCCCCCCAACCCCTTGCTGAAGGGGGACAATTACCGCCCGAATTTGTCAGTCAAAAATCCCCGGGAGCAGTGAGGATTCGAACCGGCTACCACAGAATGGCAGGCCAGCACGCTATCAACTTGACCATCGTAGCGGTGTATGTGTGTGTGAGTGTGTATACACCCACGGTCTTAAGCCGGGGGTACAACACACGCGAACATTACATCGTAACGTAACTCCGTCGTGTAACAAAAACGCCAGTGTGGACGGGACCTCGTAACGTTATTGCGTAACACCCGAGCGAAAATTTTGTAGGTGTTGGGGTTCGCTCCCGTCCCACCAAATGTCGGTTTTTGCTAAGTCTGAAAAGGAAAACTCAGTCCGCGCGCAGGGGGTGCCGTCACGCTGTCTCAGTGGGTACGAAATCACAGAAAACGGAGATATTCACGGGAAACTTGTATTTTCATCCCTTTTTTTCACTATATAATACCTGTCACATTGTTTATTTTTATTATCACATTGGGTGCTACAATGGTGCAAATATCCCGGTAAACCGCACGCTTCTTGTCTCACAGTTCTTTGAGCTCCCTCTAACTACCTACCTCTTTTATTTTGTCCTTCCTTCCATCTTTTCATATAATAATATTTTGATAGTCGTAATATAATCATATAAGACACATTGTGTATCAATACCTGGTCGGATTCGAACCCGATACAGGGCGTCTTAAGCCCCCTTCACACATTTCATAATCGAACCACGATCGCGCCAACAATGCAATGCGTAGCGCCGTCATGGTCCTGGTTATGGGTCCATCGTGACTGAACGTGACGCTTGTGACGCTCTCGGCCAAGGCCACGAAAAGTTAGTGCATGCACTAACAAATCGGTAAGCTCCCCGATTTTTGTACCCAACGCAGCGCTATCGTAAGTCTATCGTGACGCTATTGTTATCTATGTAGCAGCTTCGTGACACAATCGTGATCGTCGTATGTCTATCGTGACGATAAAAAACCGTTACACGCGCCTTCATTCCTACCTTCCCCACCTTTTTTGCACCCCCTTCTTGCTTCTCCCACCTTTCTCATTCACCATTCGTGGTGACACCACCCTCCCCTGACTACCCACCCCTAGTCCCTCACCACGTGGTGATGCCACCCACCCCCGCTTTAACCACCCACATCCCCACTACCACCAACAACGCCTTCTCCATCCCCAACCACCCCATTTTCCCCACCAACACCAACACCCCCTTCTTTATTACAATCCCCCCGTTTCCCCCCTTCTCCATCACCAACACCCATCCCCGTGTGGGGCATGTTGCTAGCTCTTGACCCTATCGTGATACGTTCATGGCACCGTCATGGCACTGTCGTGGTTATCTCTATGGTGAATGTATGCTCTATGAGTTTATCGTGACGACAAAATGACCGTTAATTTTCTATTCGTGACTAAGTCTTACAGCTATCATGATTCCATCGTGACCATCTTACGACCGTCATGACACATACTTACAGGCAACGTGACATTGTTGTGAGGCTATCGTGGTCTGCGTTTATCGTAGTCAAATTTCGCGATAGCGTCAATCATGAAATTGGTGGCGCTATCGTGGTTCGATTATGGAATGTGTGAAGGGAGCTTTAGCCACCTCGCTGTACGGTGATTAAAAGGGAAAGACACGATAGCCCTACATATCCTTCCCCCAACCACATCTTGACAGGGGCGACCAGTGACTTTAATATATCGCGGCCAGAGCACTTTAACAAATCTTGTCATATAAGACAGCCATATAAGGCCGCCCCTGTCGAGATGTCGTTTGGGGAAGGATATGTAGGGTGATCGTGTCTTTCCCTTTTAATCACCGTATAGCGAGGTAGCTAATACGCCCTGTCTCGGGTTCGAATCCGACCCTGGTACTGATACACAGTCGTATATAAGTTTACCGGTCGCTGCATTGGCATTTTTCGTATTTTTATTCCTCGCTCTGATAGCATCCCACGTTCGCTAAGCCGGCCTTGAACACTCACACACTCTATCTCTCTCTCACACACACATCTGTCCACACGCCTCTTACACTGTGCCACTAAACTTCGCTGATCCTCCCTCTGTCCCTTCCTAGTTGAGAGAGGTGTTGAGGAGGGGAGAGAAGAGGCGGCGGGACACACTGTACACGTTATAAAGCATTGAGTTGTGTACAAAAAAGGAGGTGGTGGATGGGGATAAAGGGGATGATGAGTGCGAGTAGACGAAGCACCAGGGAGGAGAGAGTGGGGGAGGAGAGGAGAGGAGTGGAAGCTAATAATAGTAGTAGGAGGAGGGAGAGAGGGAGGGATGGTTGTCATGGTGCACGATTCAAGGTGATGTACGCGGAGGTAAGGATAGACTGACTGATAAGGAAAATGCTACTATCATGGGGATGGTTGTGGGTTAAGGGATTGCATATAGGAATAGCAGAAATAATATTGCTGCTATTACAGTGAGTCTACATTATAGTGAGCAAGAACGAGAGAGAGAGAGAGAGAGAGAGAGAGAGAGAAGAGAGAGAGAAGAGAGAGAGAGAGAGAGAGAGAGAGAGAGAGAGAGAGGAGAGAGAGAGAGAGAGAGAGAAGGAGAGAGAGAGAGAGAGAGGAGAGAGGGGGGGGCAGGCCTCAGTCTAGACTCCTAGAGGGATCAGTCATACTCTGCATTTCACCATGGCAACATATAAGGAAGTGCTAGATTTTGAAAAGGAAGGTGTTTTTATTATAATATAAACGTATAACGATGAAGAATGACACTAATGTTTCCGCATAAGGGCTAAAACAAAAGATTTCCAGCAGTGGAAGATCTTATAAATTATACGGACAGAATAACACCTGCTTCAACGTTACGTACGTGCATCATGCGAAAGAAAGGAAGGTCCTTCACCAAAAACTAATCTGCCACCATGCTGTTCGCCTCTCTCTCTATTCACCTGTTTTTTTTCTCTCTCTCTCTCTCTCTCTCTCTCTCTCTCTCTCTCTCTCTCTCTCTCTCTCTCTCTCTCTCTCTCTCTCTCTCTCTCTCTCTCTCTCTCTCTCTCTCTCTCTCTTTTCCCCTTCCCATGTCTTCTACATATTAGGAACATATCAATATGATTATACATTATCATTGTTAATTATACAGGATAAATATATAATATTTAATAAAAGTCATGCACTGCATTTGCCCATAAAATGAGCAATCAATCAATTATTGGGAGCATACGCCGGGGGGCGCGTCGCCTCGCCCACCCTACGACGCCACTCCCGGGGGTCACCACGCGCGAGTCCCCTTGCAGGCTCTTTTCCAATACCAAGCAGCTCTCGACAAGAAACATCAACTTGCCCCAGCCACGAGCCTTGTGGGCGTCCCCTTGGCCTCCTCCATGCCGGATTGTCTCTTACAGATACAACCCGATGGGAAGGATCGGTTTCAGGGTAGCGTGTCACATGCCCATATAGCCGAAGTTGGCGCTGACGGACTTTGCAGGTAATAGGCCTCGATTCAGTCTCACGGTGCAATCGCTGATTTGACACGTAAACATCCCAGCGATACCCCATGATTCTGCGAGGACACTTATTACCAAAGGCATCGATTCGTCTCTTCAAGTTGCTATTTAGTGTCCATGTCTCACAACCATAGAGTAAGACAGGGATCACAAGCGACTTGAAGATCCGGATCTTTGTTCTCCTGCACAGCTACCGACAACGCCAAATACTCCTGCTGAACGAGTCCATAACACCGTGGGAAATGCCAATCCGCCGTAAGACTTCTTGACGTGACCCCCCCGTCATTATAGACTGCGCTACCAAGGTATGTAAAACTTTCCAAGATCTCAATTTAAAGTTATTAAAGTTACACTCACTCGAGAGACGCAGAGTAAGGGGCGATCTGATAGAAGTTTTTAAGTGGATAAAGGGACTTAATAAAGGAGAGGTAGAAAAAGTTCTTACGGCTTTTAACCAGGGTAGAACAAGAAGTAATGGATTCAAGCTGGAAGGGCGTAGATTTAGTAAGGAAATAGGGAAAAACTGGTTCACAAATAGGGTGGTGAATGATTGGAATGGACTCAGTAGACAGTTAGTGTGGAGTCATTGGGGAGCTTTAAAGAGGGGTTGGACAGGTTCATGGATGGGGTGGAAAGGTGGATGTAGGTAGTGTTAGGTGACAGGAACTACCACGTGTAGGCCTCATGGCCTCTTGTAGCTTCCTTATTTTCTTATGTTCTTATGTTCTTAATTTCCTCGCCGCACGCATGAACAGACTGTACTGTTTCATCTAGTAAGCCTCCAAACACCTGGACCTTGGTCTTAAGCCAGGAGACCTCAAGTCCCAAAGGCTTTGCCTCCTTGTGCAGCGTCTCGAGAGCCATCACCAGGACCTCCAGCGACTCAGCAAAGATTACTGCATCATCGGCAAAAACAAGATCAGTGATCTTGGTGTTGCAGAGGACCTGGTATAGGTATACTCCACAATCACTTTGATCTACAACTTTGCCCAATACCCAGTCCATACAAGTGTTGAAAAGTGATGGGACAAGAATACACCCTTGCCTCACTCCTGTATTAACAGGAAAAAAGCTGGATACACCTACCCCACACTTCACAGCACTCTCAGTCCCAGAGTACAGACCAGTCATCAAACCAATAGTCCTTGCAGGAATCCCGCGAAGTCGCAGAAGATCCCGGAGTGACTCACGATGCACCAGTCATCAAACCAATAGTCCTTGCAGGAATCCCGCGAAGTCGCAGAAGATCCCGGAGTGACTCACGATGCACTAAGTCAAACGCCTTCTTGAGATCAACATAGGCTCAAGCATCCCCTGTCGAAACTCACGTCGGCGTTCCACCAGGACACGAAGCGCTAGGATACGGTCCGTTGTTGACTTACCAGGCGTGAACCCAGACTGCTGAGGTCTCTGATGCTTCAGCAGATGACTGCGGATCCGTGTCAGCAATAGATGGGCAAGCACCTGGCCTGACACGCTGAGCAGTGTAATACCGCGGTAATTGTTGCAGTCCTGACGGTCCCCTTTCCCTTTCCAGATAGGGACGACCAGCCCCCTTTTCCAGTCAGGAGGAATGGTACCTGATTGCCACACGGCAGTCAGGACAGCATGCAACCCGTGGATCATGGCCTCAGCCCCAGCTTTGAGGAGCTCCGCACTGCTAGTACACATACCAGCTGCCTTTCCACCCCTCAACTTTGCTACAGCCTCTCTGACTTCGTCAAGAGTGGGTGCGGTTTCGTCAATGGGAGGATCGGCATCCACTGCCTGCAACCCAGTGGTGTGAAGCTGCTCATTTGGAGGGTCCACCGTGAACAACTGCCCAAAGTACTCAGCCCAACGAGCCATCTGCCCATCCATGTCCGACACGAGGCGCCCATCTGCTGCTCGAACAGCACTCGCCCGAGATGGAGACTTGAAACGGAGCTTCTTCAGGACTCGGTAGGCGGGTCGGAGGTCATTAGCGTTCAAATGGCTCTCGACATCCTCAGCGAGGCTCCTGACATACCTCTCCTTGTCGCTCCCCAGGAGGGTTCTAGTCCGGCGTGACAGAGCCTTGTGCTGGTCCTGGTTCCCAGCCAGCCTGGTAGCGCGACTCTCCTCGATTTTCTCCAGCGTCTCCGTCGAGACAAATCCACGCCTTGACCTCGGGCGCTCCCTAATACACTCCTTGGCAATCTGTAGAGTTTCACGTTTGAAGGTATCCCACAGTTCTACAGGGTCCTCGAGGGCACCGAGCACATCAAACCGATTTGAGACTGCCACTGCATACTCATGGACACATGTCAAGTCCTTCAGTTTCTCAAGATGAAACACAGTATGGTTACCTCTTGAGATTCTTCTGGACTTGACATGAAGCTTAAGTGTAGCAACAACAAGTCTGTGATCAGTTGAAAAGAACTCAGGACTCCGGTAAACCCTGCAGTTCTGGAGGATCCTCCAACGAGTACTTACGAGGACGTGGTCGATCTCCTTAGCTACCCCTCCGGCATTACTATACCATATCCAGCGGTGTAGCTCTGGTCTCTGTTACCAAGAACCTGCAATTCTCAACCTTCTGGACCTTGCAAAATTCAGAAGCAGAGAACTGTTAATGTTTCTGGTACCGGAGCCATGGGGGCCATGATAACCCCCACACCCCCGCACTCACCGCGTGCGCTGATTGGTTTTAATTTGCCCTAGTTCTGAACAGCAATAGACTTCGGCAATATGCCTCCCGGGTTGGTGGCTTCGGCCAACACGAAGAACTAAGGAAGCAAATTGAAAATGTAGGTATGGAGACGGGGCCATAAGGGTGTATCTTATTCCCTGTAAAATAAAAATAGATGAATACAAATCGACAAATACGTAGATGAATACACACACACACACACACACACACACACACACACACACACACACACACACACACACACACACACACACACACACACACAGTGACACACACACACACACACTAATTTTGAAAAAGCGAATAGAGATATAAATGGCCATATGAAATGGGAAATGAAGTAATTACAAAGGTTCAAGAAGAAAAGGATCTGGGAGTGATAATGCAAAATAACCTACGACCTACGACCAGAAAAGCATATAAATAAATTATTTGGAGATACATACAAGATGTTAGAATATTTGAGTAGCATTTCATTATATGGACAAAAATATGATGAAAAAGATAATTACTACAATGATCCGACCAAAAATGGAATATGCTGCCATTGTATGGTCCCCATAAAAAGAAGCATGTGAAAAAGTTGAAGAGGATAAAGAGAATGGCAACAAAGTTGGTACCAGAGCTAGAAGAACTTTCTTATGAGGAAAGGTTGAAGGAAATAAAGTTACCAACACTCTAGCAGAGAAGAGAAAGAGGAGACTTAAGCGGCTATCACACGGTGCGTTTCGTCGGACTGTTTCGTCGAACTTGCCATTTGGTTGGACTGTTTGGTCGAACTTCGAGGGTCATTTCACCGAACATGTTCGACGAAATGGTTTTGTGAAATTATACAAAATGTTGCACATACGTCGAACATACTCTGGGGTCAAAATAAGTCTATACTTTTTCTGTAAGTTATAAATAGTGTTAGCAATTATTAAGCATTGAAATGAACACCATCATATAATACGTTAAAGTAAAATTAATACAGATCAGTCTATATTATATATGTGATAGATTTTCAGAAATATGAAGCTGATTTGATGTGTTTACAATTTGCGGTAGAATGATTACTAGTAGAATATGAGATCTGAGAAGTATAACGGGGAGAGAATGGAAATGATGCGTGTGGTTTTCACTGAAATGGGATGTGAAATGAATGAGGTGGTTGCAAGGACAGGAAGAGAATGGCTGTTATTGCTGCTGGGACTGTGTGATGACTGGTGAGACAAGGGGACGGATGATTGAGACAGTGAAAGATCGAGTGGAGAGAATGTGGTGTATGATAAATAGATAATAGAACTGCATGCTTGCATATACTTTTGTTTTGTTTTGTTCAGTTTCCCTTTTGTGTGTTTTTTTTTTCTTCTACAGGAGCAGCTGGTTCAAAGGCATGGCCTATGAAGAAAAGGCCACCTGTTATATCAAGATCCGGTAAAATGGACGAGGACTGCGCGGTCCTTTTCTGAGACATTGACTACATAATACATATGGTATTATTTCACACTAGGACCGAAATTTATTACACAATTGGGCGTGTGGTTTTGGACCATTGGGCAATTGGGCAGGCGGGCGGGCCACCCGCCACAGGTTTCGGTGGCCACAGGTTAACAGTGGCCGGCGGGCGGGCCACGCCGGCCCGCCCGCCCGCCACTCGATTTTGGGCTCTGCCACGCCCTGCTGGGATGAAATTATTACCCTAACCTAACCGAACCTAACCTTGTAACGGGAGGGGCTCCGTCCCCTTCGACCCCCTGACGGGAATATTAACCTAACCGAAACTTAACCTAACCGGCGCGCAGTTCTCGTCCACTATAACCCATTTAGCCCACATGAACGCGTCTTCATCTGTCGCTGTTCTCTTCTAACAATCACCTCCTCCCTTTTCGTCACCAGTAGCTACGTATATATATGCCCCTTAAGTTAAAACATTAACAACAAATCTCCGCGCCTCTCGCTGTCATCGCTTCATCTTTGTTTGTTATTGTTGGGTGAAGCGGTTGCCCAAGCGTGTGCTAGTGTGTTGTCAAACAGGTCAAGCCAAATGCCTGTTTGGTTCGACGAAACAGTCCGACGAAACGCCTCGTGTGATACCCGCTTTAATAACAATTTTTAAGCTGATAACTAAGATGGAAGAAACAGACAATGAGAGACTAGTGACTCGGAAACAAAAAGATGGTCGATACACTAGAGGACATACACAAAAACTAGGAAAAGAGAGATGCCTGAACAACATAAAGAAGTACAGCTTCCCTCATAGAAATGTAGAAGTTTGGAATGGACTAAACGAGGAGGTGATACCAGCACATAATATGCACCAATTGAAAGAAAGACTGGATAAATGTAGATACGGAGTCGGGACCACACGAATGTAGCTCAGGCCCTGTAAAACACAACTAGGTATATACAACTAGGTAAATACACTATCGACATCACCCTCTTTTGCAATATGCTCTTACCCGCCTACAAGACACTTTGGATCTTTGATAATTAATTAGATTCAC